>JAIUZE010019665.1:0-37925 GCA_022085475.1 Heliosperma pusillum
ACCGCATCATTTCCCCAAGCTGAAAGAGGTCAGGAGTCTATCCAGTACTAAATTTCATGGGAACGTTTACATGGAAAAAGTACGAACGGGGGCGATGCTGGAGCTTTATAAGGAGGCTGAGAGACGCATAGCAAGCGAGCAATTAATAGTTATTCCGCTCGAGAATGATATTGTAGGGGTAGAACGCCAAGCAATGCTGGATTGGGAAACGCTAGCCGTTAGGGCTGGCCTTGACGAGATTGATGTCCAACACCTATATGTTTGGATGAAGTAAGTTTCTTAATAAATTAAATCATGCAGTATTCTAATATTCTGACTAAGTAAGATATAGTGTTTATAATATCGGAATTAAAACCGGCATGTAGGCACTTGAACTCGGTTGTGATCCCCGCCGAGACCAATATTAATCCACTTCCTCAATACGGATTCATGTGCCCAAATGTTTTATCTATGCATATCGAGATGTTTTCGTCTGAAGAACGTGTAAATTATATTGCTGGGGAGTTGGCGAAAAACAATAAGCTCATTTTTGCCCCTTATAATGAAGCCGGGTAATATATAATTAATATTACGATTCCAAATACAATTGCAGTTTTATATGTTTGGTTATGATGCATGTTGTGCTTGTTAATAATGATGTGTCTATCGATCTCTAGGAGACATTGGGTGCTAGCAGCGATCAATCCGACCACGAAGAAAGTATTTTGGTTGGACTCTATGCATGGACAACCATCCGAGACCTTTAAGAAGTTGATTATTAAGTAAGTTTATAATACTGATGATGATTTGGCACATAATATTAAGTTTCATTTATTATTATTAAGTAAGTGTATGTGACTTTCGGCCTCTTTCCTTTTTTAAAGGGCCTTTGAGAAGAAAAGAGCAACCGGCGATCAACCGACAGAATATTCTGATGATGGCCCTACTTTTATTACGATAACAGGGGTACGTACGCGCAAATACAATAATACCTTAATAATTAAGTGCATTAAACTAATTACGCATATACATCTGTCTTTTTTAATTACGCATTAAACTAATTGGTAATTGCCTTCTCGTCTCTTCGTTTATTATGTAATAATAGGTCCCTAAACAGCCGGATAGCATCCAATGTGGATACTACGTTTGTCGTTTCATGTTGGAGATTATTAGGCGAAGATATATCAGCATTCCAGAAAGAGTTAGTAGTTTAATGTAGCTATTATTTACTTTTTTTCATTAGAGCTGATATCTTTTCTGCTATATATATATGATCGATGTTGCTAATTATGTATGATATGCCTATACTGTTGTTACCCTACTGATCGATGTCTTTTATTTGTTTTATCCGCAGTATTCAATCAACACGCCACATGTCCCTGAGTACACTAAGCACAATATAGACGAGGTAAGGGACTTGTTGGGCAAATACGTCCTTGATGAACAAACAAAGAATAAATGAAACTTAGATTATTTTGGAAGCAGATAGGGAACTTTAATTTGTATGTAGAAGTCATTAATTAGAGCGAGTTGTAAGTATGAATTGCTCTGAAAGAGATCATTTTGGTTGTATATATCATCTTGCTGCTGCTGTACATGAATTGCCATGTACATGAATTGCCCTGTACATGAATTGCTCTGATTTATATATAGATATATCATTTTGCTGCTTCTGAAATTGGTTTATGATGCGTACTGCTGCTACTGCTGCTGATTTATGCAGGATTTTAACTGGTGGCATGGGAACAAATTTCAATTTTTTCAAAAACAATAATAAAAATAATAACAACGGTTTTTCAAAATTCATTAAAAGCGTTGTAACATATTTCCCACCAAAACTTATCATACCTTTAACAACGGTGTATTATAGAATACCTGTTGTTATTAAAACTTTCCACAACGGCTTCTTTATTATACTCCGTTGTAATTAACAATATTCACAACGGGTTTGAAAAATTAAAGCGTTGTTATAATCCTTCCCACCAAAATTAATCATACCTTTAACAACGGTTTAATTTCATAGAACCGTTCTCGTATCTTTCCCACCATAATTATTCACACGTTTTAACAACAGTTATCTAGTAATAACAACGACTTATTACCGTTGTTAAAACTATTCACAACGGTATTTTCATTAAATCGGCACCGTTGTTAAAACCTTTAACAACGGAGGCTTTAACAACGTCCGCTTTTTAATATTACAACGGTTTTTAACCGTTGTCATAGCCTGTTTTTGTAGTAGTGAAACTCGCTCAAATCAGCCATTCTATCTCTCCAAAAGAGAGTGGAGGAGTTGACCCCATCGAGTTCTAGTCATAATACCCAAGAGAGAGACGTGCCATCAATTGTCACAATTGACATGATTAGTGACAAACCTTGTGATCACCCTCTTGGGAATGGAAAGAGTAAGGAGACAATTTATAGGTTACTGACAACGTCAAATATTGTCGTGTCTAGTATTAATTTTTAGAATCTTTCGTTCTACTTTTTACGGGTCATTAGCTATGTTTTATGTTAATTTTAGTTTTTGTAATAATGTTAATATTTAGTATTTTAAAGTCAATTTGGAGAGTCAAATCCCGAAAGTCAATAAAAGTCAAACCCGAAAACCCGAGACCCAAAAACCCGGAACTTGAAGTGGGCTAGCAAGGAATCATCAAGGTTTGAAGACCAAGCCCAATGGGTCAATGGAAGTCAAGGCGGGGTCAATATCCATGGGGTCAACGAAAGTCAAGAAGGAAAAACAAGGCAAAAATCTGGCAGCGTTCGACGCAGCCTGCGTCGTAGGATGCAGCCTGCGTCAGCACGACGCAGCCTGCGTCGTAGGACGCAGCCTGCGTCATCTCTCAGCACGGGTTTTTCTCATTTTCTCGTCTTGTCTTTTGGAAGCCCATCTTTCAAGGCCCCTAGGTTTGCGGACCAAGGGTATAAAAGAAGATTTCTGAAGAGAGACAAGGGCATGAAGCATTCACCATACAACATCATATTTTCCTTAGCATTTCTCTCTTTTTGTTCTTCAAGTTTGGCTTTTGTAATGGGTTTTTACTTAGAAATTGGTTGTATTAGAAGACTATGGGTAGCTAATCTTCTTTTGCTTAGTGTAATTTGAACAAGTTCTTCCCTTTTAGCATTGTAAGACTTTTTAATCCTTCCTTCTCTATTTAATTCCATCTTCCTTTGTTGATTTTCTTTGTTGAATGAATTGTTGTTAAGACTAACCATCTTAGTAATTGTTTGTTTGATTAAATTGCTTGTCTTGATGAATTTGGTTGATTTGTCTTGATATTTGTTGAAGCAACTTGAAAGATTGTAACTTTGGTTTAAAAGTTAGAATCTTTTGAGTGGATTTTGGATTATCATGTATTTAGAACATGGTTTAATGTTTTAGTTCATGATTCTAGCATGCTTCTTTGGTTTGGTGCTTAAAGCTTGCATCTTTATTTATGCTTATGTTTTAATAAGTATGGGTTTAGTTGTATTGAGTCATTTATGGATGGTTTAATTCATTTGTGGCTAGTTCTTAGAAGTTTGTAATAGATAATTAGAGTAGGGAGGAAAGGAGGGGTCTTTACTTTGTTAATTGTGGGAGAACTTGGGACAATTGCATTAAGTTATTTTCTCCATATTTGAATCTTTGAGTATTTAGTTGTTATTGGTGATTTTTAGACTTGATAATCATGTCTCATGAAAAAGTTCTCCCTATTTGTTATCTACATGTTTACCATTGTGAATATCATAGTTTGTAAGTAATTCAAGTCTTTGTTTCAATTAGTGTTTTAATTTGTGGTTAGATTAATTAATTTGTTTAATCGGTTTTTAGCAAGAGTCTAGATTAGATTTTTTAGCATTCATCGCTTTCCCTTGGGTTCGATCCTTGTCTTACCCTTACTACCCTTTACTTAGGTTGGTTTGAGTCTAGATTTGGTTTTATAAATTGTTATTTGATTTAGCTAATTTGTGGAATTAACGACACCGTAAAATAAGCTCGTCAAATTTGGCGCCGTTGCCGGGGAAGGCAATATAGCTAAATATCAAATTGAACTCTTGTTAGTATCATATTTTGTTTAGATTGTTTTTCAAATATTTCTTTTTGTATTGTTTGTAGGTTACTTGGGTTTGAAGTTACTAATTGTGTTGTGGAGTTGTTTTTAAAAGTTTATGCCTAGGTCACAAGAAGGATTTGGTGACCAAGACATTGACCCGTCCTCAAGTAGCATTTCCAATTGGTTGTTTTCGAAACCCCTCTATAGGAGACCCTTTGGGAGGGAGCCTAGTGAAGAAGAGTTTGGGAACAATATTTTTCAAGAACCACAAGAACCACAAGAACAAGTGTTTGAGTCACCTCCTAGGCGACCACCACCTTTGAACATCATCTACCCACCCGAAATGGAAGATAATAGAACTATTGGTGAAATCCGGGCAAGAAACTATGAAGAGCAACCGTTGTGCATCGCATACCCTCCCATGGGGGATGTAAATTTCGAGCTAAAGGGGTTCTTTGTTCATAATTTGCCAAGATTTCATGGAATGGTGGGGAATGATCCCAATAGGCACTTGGCCGAATTTCACATGATATGCCAAGGGGCCATACCTCAAGGAGTGACCGAAGACCAAGGGCATTTCCATTCTCTCTACAAGATGCCGCTAAGGAATGGTTATTTTGTCTTCCGGCCCATTCCGTCAATACTTTGGTGGGTTTGAAGAAGAAATTTCTTGAGAAATACTACCCGGATTCGAGGCATAACCACTCAAAGAAGCTCATCACTACCATTGAGCAAGACATGGGGGAAACTCTCTATGACTATTGGGAGCGATTCAAAAGCCTCGTAGCAAGGTGCCCTTATCATGGGATGTCGGGGGATGATCTATTGACGGCCTTCAATGAAGGATTATGCCAAAACGACCAACGGATGATTATAGCCGCCACCGGAGGTGGTATTGATACACTTAATGTGGCCGAGGCCAACAACATTATTGAGAAATTGGCTATGAACACAAGAAGCTACGGGAGGAAGAATGAAAGGGGAGGAAGCTCTAGAAATGTTTCTTCCATGGAAGATTCTCATGCCTCTCAAAATCACAAACTCATGCAAGAGATGGGTGAACTCAAGAGCTTGGTATCCAACTTGGTTGTCAACAAGGGTAATTCATTTTCTCAACACCCCGAACCGCTTGAATGTTCTTATTGTGGAGGTGAACATGCTACAAATACTTGTTACATCATGATTGAGCAAGGAGCCACCATGGAGAGTGTCAATGCCATGGGGTATGGGAATTACAATGCTAGAAACCCGAGTGGTGGAGGAATGTATAACCAAGTGGGAAATCGTGATCTTTTGGGGTGGGGAGGAGACAAGTCAAAGAGTTTTGAAAATGGTCAATTCAACCACTTGAGAGCCCAAAATCCAACCCAAAACCGAAACACCAATTTCAACCAAAATCCCCAAAGAAATTTCAACAACAACAACCCAAGACCCAACAACTCAAATTTTCCAAGTAATTCTCAATCTCAAAGACAACCAAACCAAAATCCAAATCAAGGAAATTCTTCTTCTCAAGGGAACTTGAGTGACATCTTGCAAACACTTCTTGCCAATCAAGAGAAGGATAGGGAGGAGGCAAGGAGGGATAGAGAGGAAGCAAGGAAGGATAGGGAGGCTAACAACCTTAGGGTGAACAACTTGGAAACCCAACTATCCCAAATGGCCTCAAATTTGTCAAAATCCCAAGCCTCAAGCTCCACAAGATTCCCATCTCAAACCATTCCCCCACCAAGGGAAAATGCTAGTGCCATGACATTGAGGGGAGGCAAAGAGTTGGAAGTAAACCCCCTTGGTAAAGGAAAGGAAAAGATGAAGAATATTGAGATGGAAACCATTGAGATTGAAGACCAAGGAGAATTGGTGGTTGGTCAAGAAGAGATATTGAGAAATGAAAAAGGGGCATCCAAAAGCATGGACCCAAAGGGAGAAAATTCAAGGAAGAGCAAGGACACTATTGAAGATGATGAAGTGGAGGAGTACATACCGGAAGTCCCATTTCCTAGTGCTTTGATAAGCACAAGGAAATATGCCAAGGAGAATGACTTATATGAGACTTTCCGGAAATGTGAGGTTAACATTCCTCTCCTTAACTTGTTGAATAGTGTCCCTAGGTATGCAAAGTTTTTGAAAGAACTTTGCACACCTAGGAGAAATCCAAAGAAGGGAACCCATAAGGTTAGGGTGAGTGAACATGTGTCGGCCATTTTCAAACAAAATTTACCAAAGAAATGTGGAGACCCGGGCATGTTCACTATTCCTTGCACTATTGGGGGGAAAAGTTTTAAACGTGCCATGCTAGACCTTGGGGCTTCTATAAATGTCATGCCTCTATCTATTTATGAGACCCTAGGTTTAGGACCTTTGTCTAAGACCGGGGTAGTCATTCAACTTGCCGATAGGTCTAGTGTTTACCCCAAGGGCATGGTAGAGGATGTACTAGTGGAAGTCGATAATCTTGTCTTTCCGGCGGATTTCTACGTCTTAGATATGGAATCTAGCTCTAGTGCCACCCCTCTCCTTCTTGGTAGGCCGTTTATGAAAACTTCAAATACCAAGATCGATGTTTCAAACGGGTGCTTGACTATGGAATTTGAAGGAAAAAGGTTAACTTACAATATATATGACTCCATGAGGCACCCGAGTGACCATCAATCTTGTTTCTTCTTGGATATCTTTGAGCCATTAGTGAATCAAATGTATAAACTTTGTGATAGAGACCCACTCGAGGTAGCTTTAACTAACCCCATGGAAGAGGAAGGTTTGCGCTTGTTGTTGGCTTTTGATGTGCAGGAATGTCTTGAAGATTGGAGAAGGAAGAGCCAATAGAAACATATGAGGAGCTCAACGTCATAGAGATGCTGAAAACAGGGCAAGGCAGTGCTCGACGCAGCCTGCACACGACGCAGCCTGCGTCACTGGACGCAGCCTGCGTCCTGCACTGGCTAGGTTGTCCGAGTTATTTGCCTTGAGTATCCCACTCCACAAGCCCCTCCCTTCCATTATCCAACCTCCTAAGGTCGAGTTGAAGACCCTCCCAAGCCATTTAAAGTACATCTTTCTAGGGGACAAGAACACCCTACCACTTATCATTTCAAGCACACTCACCGAGGACCAAGAAGGCAAATTGGTATCACTACTTGAAAAGCATAAGGAAACATTTGGGTGGAGCATAGCGGACCTAAAAGGGATAAGCCCGGTGACTTGCATGCACAAGATACGACTTGAAGTGGATGCCAAACCGGTCCGACAACCCCAAAGGAGGCTCAATCCACCCATGGCGGAGGTAGTGCAAGAAGAGGTAATTAAGCTATTGCAAATGGGTATCATTTTCCCTATTTCCGACTCTCGTTGGGTTAGCCCAACTCAAGTCGTACCCAAAAAGGGAGGAGTGACGGTAGTCAAGAATGCACAAGGAGACTTGGTCTCCACCCGACCACAAACCGGTTGGAGAGTGTGTATTGACTACCGCCGCTTGAATGCGGTAACATTGAAAGACCATTTCCCGCTACCATTTATTGATCAAATGTTAGAAAGATTAGCGGGGAAAGCTTTCTATTGTTTCCTTGACGGTTACTCGGGGTATTTTCAAATCCCAATTGCACCCGAGGACCAAGTCAAGACCACATTCACATGCCCATTTGGTACATTTGCTTATCGTCGTATGCCCTTTGGTTTGTGTAATGCACCGGGAACTTTTCAACGGTGCATGTTGAGTATTTTCTCCGACTATGTAGAACGAATCATAGAAGTATTCATGGACGATTTCACCGTCCATGGGGACTCCTATGATGCATGTCTAAAACACCTTGCTCTTGTCTTAGAGCGATGCCAAGAGTCTCACCTCATTTTAAACTCCGAAAAATGTCATTTCATGGTGACTAGTGGCATCGTTTTGGGACATGTAGTGTCGGAAAGGGGGGTTGAGGTGGATAAGGCTAAGGTTGACATTATCAAAACCTTACCTTATCCCTCTAACACCCGAGACATTAGGTCTTTTCTAGGACATGCCGGTTTCTACCGGAGATTTATTAAGGATTTTTCCAAGATTGCTAACCCTTTATGCAAGCTTTTGCACAAAGAAGCGGAATTTGTTTTTGATGACAAATGTAGGAAAGCATTCAATGACTTGAAGGAGAGATTGGTCACCGCACCAATTATTCAAGCACCACGATGGGATCTTCCATTTGAAATCATGACCGATGCAAGTGACTATGCATTGGGAGTGGTTTTGGGTCAAAAGAGTGACAAGGGACCCCATGTGATCCAATATGCTTCTACCCTCTTGAATGATGCTCAAAAGAACTATTCCACGACGGAGAAGGAATTCCTTGGTGTGATTTATGCTCTAGAAAAATTCCGATCTTATCTCTTGGGCACAAAGGTGATCATCTACACCGATCATGCCGCCATTAGATACCTTGTGGCAAAGAAGGATGCCAAGCCAAGATTGTTGAGATGGATTCTTCTTCTAAGTGAGTTTGATGTGGAAATAAAAGACAAGAAAGAGGTGAAGAATGTGGTGGCGGATCATTTGAGCCGGCTAAACCATGAAGGAAGACCATCATGCCCTCTTGAGGAGGTTGAAGGAGGTCTCCCTCATGAGTCACTTTATGCTATACAAGTGGAAGAGCCATGGTATGCCACCATGGTCAACTATTTAGTGACAAAGCGGCTTCCAAGCCATTTCTCTTCTCATCAAAAGAGCAAAGTCAAGTCCGATGCCAAGTACTATACTTGGGATGATCCTTACTTGTGGAAATTTTGCCAAGATCAACTTGTGAGAAGATGTGTGCCCGAGAGTGAAATTCCATCCATCCTACATCATTGTCATGACTATGCTTGTGGAGGACATTTTGGGCCACAAAGAACCGCTAGAAAAGTGCTTGAATGCGGTTTCTTTTGGCCAAGCCTTTTTAAAGATGCCCACAAATTTGTAAAGACTTGTGACCGATGTCAAAGGGTGGGGAATTTGACAAAGAGAAATGAGATGCCACAACAACCTCTTCTATATTGTGAGATCTTTGATGTGTGGGGAATTGATTTTATGGGCCCTTTTCCAAATTCCGGTGGTTATTTATACATCCTCTTGGCGGTGGACTATGTATCAAAATGGGTTGAAGCCATTCCTACCCGCACCGATGATGCCAAGGTAGTAGCCATTTTCATTCAAGAGAACATATTCTCTCGGTTTGGCTTTCCAAGGGCTATCATTAGTGATAGGGGGACCCATTTTTGCAACAAAGTGATTGGAGGCCTTCTCAAAGGTATGGGGTGAATCATAAAATTTCCACGGCCTATCACCCACAAACAAACGGGCAAGCCGAACTCTCAAACCGTGAAATTAAAGGAATACTTGAAAAGACGGTGAATCCAGATAGAAAGGATTGGAGTAAGAGGCTAGTTGATGCATTGTGGGCATATAGGACCGCTTTCAAAACCCCCATTGGCATGTCCCCATTCCGTCTCATCTATGGCAAGGCTTGCCACCTCCCCGTGGAGGTTGAGCACAAAGCCTATTGGGCTATCAAATCTTTCAACCAAAACCAAGATGAGAGCGGTATGCACCGGAAGCTTCAATTACAAGAACTTGAAGAAATTCGCCAAGATGCTTATGAGAACTCTTCCATCTACAAAGAGAAAACAAGAAGATGGCATGATGGGATGATAAACCGTAGAGTTTTCAAGGAAGGTGATAAAGTTCTTGTGTTCCAAAACCGGTTTAAGCTCTTTCCGGGCAAGTTGAGGTCAAGATGGTTTGGACCTTACACCGTCAAGAAAGTGTTTACTCATGGAGCTATAGAAGTGGAGGGGCCCGGGGATGGAAAGCTCCTCAAAGTGAATGGCCACCGTCTCAAGCACTACTTCCAAGGATGTACCCGGGAGGGGGAAGAAGAGGTCTTGCTTGAAGATCCCATTTATCAAAGTTGAAAAGCTTGAAATAGCTAAGTCGAGCCATCGACTCTAAATAAACGGCAAAACACGTACATACTCTATCCTTGTGAATATTTCCTTGAAGTTTCTTTGTTAAATCTTAGCATTTAAGTTGTTTTAAGTTAGTTAGGCATTGCATCAAACAAAATTTTTTTGAAGTTACTAACGGTTTTGTGAAGTTTTGCGAGTTTTTGGCCGCCTCGGGATGCGTGCCACGGATAAAAAGTTCGGGAATCGATGGAATTTAGATATTGGAGGTTATTATGGACCATTGAAGTGAATTTGCAAGTATGGTGGTGTTTGGAGCACTTAGCAAAAAATTTGCTAAGTGCAAAAGCTAGGAAGGACCGGCAGTGCAGGACGCAGCCTGCGTCGTCACGACGCAGCCTGCGTCGTCACGACGCAGCCTGCGTCGTATGACGCAGCCTGCGTCGAATGCAGTTTTCAGTTTCTTTTCTTATCTTTGCCTGTGTTCTTCATAAAAACAAAACCCCATCATCCTTCTTTGCTTTTCACGACAAACACACCCAAACAACCCCCAATCCCTCAAAAATCCATCTTTCTCACTCAAATCTTCCAAAACCTTCATCAAAATCAATCCCAATCTTCTCCCTAACCATTATTCTACACTCAATAACCCAAAAATCAATCTCACTCACCCTAAAATCTCAGAAATCCGTCTTAAAAACCTAGATTTTTTCCCCTCAAATTCGTTTTTTTCGGGTCTTTTGCTGGTTTCTTAAGGCTACTTGTCGGATTCCTACCTATTTCTAATCATCATGGCACATGAATCTTGTGGAAAAGCAAAGGTATAACTTCATACTCGATTCTTTTTCATCAATCTTCAAGTTTTTGCTCGAATTAGGCTAGCTTTAGTCTTAGGTTGAGTTCCCCTTTCCCCTTGCTTGATTGTGTAGTTAGGATTGGATAAAGTTTTCTGAGTAAGGTAAAGAAATTCAACAAACACTAGCTTTTTGAGGTGTAAAAATTGTTGCACAGCAAGTGTTTGTTGAAGTGCTTGAGCGAAAAACTTTTCGAGTGATTGCTTGTTATTGTTGTAGTGTGTTGTTTGTTACATTTTGCAGGTATGGCACCAAAAATCTCTCAACTGTTTGGCAAGGGAAAAAATAAGAGGGCCGCGGTGAGTGAGCCCGACACCGAGGTAGAAGCGGTGTTTATGGGCTATGAGAGGATGCAAGCTTAGTATAAGAAAATTTGGGATCAAATATCCACTCACCCTCTTGTAGCAACCAAATTCTTTTGCCCAACCACCCTCCATGCCTTAGGCATGTTCAACCTGACAAGGGACATGCTAGCTAAAGTAGGGCTAGAGGCTTATCTCGAGCCAAACTCCTGGGATTACACCTATAGGAGTTTTGCATACGAGTTTCTAGCCACCTTGTCGGAGTTGGATGTGCCCGAAGGTGAGGAGAAAGCCTACCGCTTCCGATTGAACCAAACTTGGCATAATGCCACAACTTCCGAAATCCGTCAAATACTCAAAATCACCAAGCAACCCGTAGACATTAGGTGCCCAAGGGGAAAGATGCACCAGATGTGGGGTAACATTGCCGATGAACATGGCCCGTCTAAGGATGCCAAACTGTCAGCCATCACCCACCCCGTACTCCGCCTAATTACTAGGTTCCTTACCACCATTTTCAACTCCGCGGGAGAACCCACCAAGGTGCCGGAGAAGATCCGGCTTTGTTTGTGGACTATGCTTCCGGAGGGGGTAGGGATCCCGGATTGGGCCGATTTCTTTTTGAGAGCTTGCATCAAGCATAGGCAAAAATCGGCAAGGGCAAGCATCCATTGTGGGGGGGTGATTTCTTTCTTGGTAAGGCATTATGAGGGGGGCATTCCTAATGGTCAAGCGGTGAACATATGTAGGGGTTTGACGAGGTACAACCATCTTGGGCTAGAAGAAGTTCACATGTTTAAGGCTAGCAAGGAGCAACCCTTAAAAGGGTTTTGGTTGGGAAGTGACGGGCTAAGCTACATGAAGTTGCCTAGACCTCAAAACAATCCTTTACCTAGAGGACCCGCGGCGTGGGATTTTGTTTGTCCTAGGGAGGAAAGTTTGGGGGTAAGTAGTGCGGAAGAGGAGGAGGTAGAAGAAGTGCCTTTGAGGCAAAGGAGGGCAAGGAGAGAGGGTGGTGAGGGAAGTGAGCATTTGAGAGAGGAGATTGAGATCCTTGCAATTGAGCAAGGCCCTTCCCACACCACCAATTTTGAACAACAACAACAACAACAACAACAACAACAACAACAACAACAACAACAACAACAACAACAACAACAACAACCACCACCATTTCATTTCCAATCACCATTCCCAAGCCACCATGATACCGACACCCCCATGTTTGATGCGGAGGGTCGTTCTAGCACACCCGTGGAGCCATGGCAACAACAAATGGCTAACTATTTTGCTAGCACCAACGACGTCTTGGCACACATTAGTGGGAGGGTAGATGCCTCAAACACTTGGCAACAATTACAAGGAGGTAGGCTTGAGAGTTTGGATGATTGGCATAATGTTGTGGAGGAGAGGGAGAGATTGAGAGGGGAAGCCGAGAGGGCTCAAAATGAGGAATGGAAGAGGATGCTAGACGGGCAAGAGGAAGCCCGCCTTTGGAGAGAACAACAAGACCAAAGGTGGAAAGAGCAAAATGATATGTGGGCCACCCAAAATGCTTGGAGAGAGCAAGCTACGAACCACTTTAGCGCTCAAAATGAGCGCCACCACACCTATCTTCAAGACTCCTATGAAGATGCGGTGGCGCAAGAGGACGTTTATGGATTGGCTAGCTCTCTCTTTGGGATGTCCATGCAACAAAACCCGGGCTACCCTTTTCCTTACACCCAAGCAACCCTTGATGAAGGCATGGAGCAAAGAAGACGGATTAGAGAAGCAAGGGATAGGAGGAGAAACCGAGGAGGTGCCTCGGGATCTTCTCCTTTCGGAAATTGATGAGTTAATATTTTTCCTCTCCTCCACAATGAGGCCATTGTGTATTCTAAGTGTGGGGGAGAAGATTGTACATAGTTAGTTTGTTTTTGATGCATTGTAAAATTTTTTTTTTTTTATGTCTTTATTTTGAAGAAAAAGAAAAAAAAAGAGAAAAAGAAAAGAAAAAATAAATTGAAAATCCCGGCTAAGTGAAAACCCACAAGGGTGGGCACCTAGGCAAGATTGGGAAGGTGGCCGAGGACGGAATGAAAACCCGAAAGGGCATTCCGGGCAAAATGAAGAATCGAGTTGCGAGCCACCAATGAGAGGAAAGGAAAAGCTAAGGTGAAAACCCGAAAGGGCACCTTAGGCAAAATGAGGGATTTTCAAGAAAAAAATGAAAAAAATGAAAAAATGAAAAAAATTGAGCATAATTCTTCCTATGATGAGAATTTTTGGAGGAATAAGAAGGGAGTGATAAGGAGGAAAATTGGAAGGAGGCTAGTTTAGGACCCTTTTATTTTTATTTTTGAGTCACAAAACTTTGTTCCAAATTGGTGGATTTATGTTGGTGGTCGCTTGGTTGTGCAAATTGTGAAGTTTGGGGCCAACCAAGTAACCATGATTTGCATTAGTGGAGTAATAAGGGGGTGATATAAGGAGTGGATTTGTGTGAAGATTGTTGAGAAAGACCATCTCGCTATGCCTTGGGATAAGGCAAAGATGGTCATACTACTTTATCGGGAGCTATAAGTAGGGAGGAGTTGATTTGAGTCGGAGTAGGTGGCATGTCGTGTCTTTAGTCTTGAGGGATGATATAAGGAGGGGGAGTGAGAGAAGAGTGTCACAAGAATTGAGTCTTTTTATTTTGTTTTTGTCATTGGTGGATTGTTCAAGAGGGAGTATAAGAAGGGTGTAGTGAGGGAAGAGAGGTCAATACCTCCACACACACTTTGTTGGGCTCGTGTCATTTATGCTAATCTCGAGTTTTACTCGGGACGAGTAAAAGTCCAAGTGTGGGGGTGTTTGACAACGTCAAATATTGTCGTGTCTAGTATTAATTTTTAGAATCTTTCGTTCTACTTTTTACGGGTCATTAGCTTGTTTTATGTTAATTTTAGTTTTTGTAATAATGTTAGTATTTAGTATTTTAAGTCAATTTGGAGAGTCAAATCCCGAAAGTCAATAAAAGTCAAACCCGAAAACCCGAGACCCAAAAACCCGGAACTTGAAGTGGGCTAGCAAGGAATCATCAAGGTTTGAAGACCAAGCCCAATGGGTCAATGGAAGTCAAGGCGGGGTCAATATCCATGGGGTCAACGAAAGTCAAGAAGGAAAAACAAGGCAAAAATCTGGCAGCGTTCGACGCAGCCTGCGTCGTAGGACGCAGCCTGCGTCATCTCTCAGCACGGGTTTTTCTCATTTTCTCGTCTTGTCTTTTGGAAGCCCATCTTTCAAGGCCCCTAGGTTTGCGGACCAAGGGTATAAAAGAAGATTTATGAAGAGAGACAAGGGGATGAAGCATTCACCATACAACATCATATTTTCCTTAGCATTTCTCTCTTTTTGGTTCTTCAAGTTTGGCTTTTGTAATGGGTTTTTACTTAGAAATTGGTTGTATTAAGAAGACTATGGGTAGCTAATCTTCTTTTGCTTAGTGTAATTTGAACAAGTTCTTCCCTTTTAGCATTGTAAGACTTTTTAATCCTTCCTTCTCTATTTAATTCCATCTTCCTTTGTTGATTTTCTTTGTTGAATGAATTGTTGTTAGGACTAACCATCTTAGTAATTGTTTGTTTGATTAAATTGCTTTGTCTTGATGAATTTGGTTGATTTGTCTTGATATTTGTTGAAGCAACTTGAAAGATTGTAACTTTGGTTTAAAAGTTAGAATCTTTTGAGTGGATTTTGGATTATCATGTATTTAGAACATGGTTTAATGTTTTAGTTCATGATTCTAGCATGCTTCTTTGGTTTGGTGCTTAAAGCTTGCATCTTTATTTATGCTTATGTTTTAATAAGTATGGGTTTAGTTGTATTGAGTCATTTATGGATGGTTTAATTCATTTGTGGCTAGTTCTTAGAAGTTTGTAATATATAATTAGAGAAAGGAAGGAAAGGAGGGGTCTTTACTTTGTTAATTGTGGGGGAACTTGGGATAATTGCACTAAGTTATTTCTCCATATTTGAATCTTTGAGTATTTAGTTGTTATTGGTGATTTTTAGACTTGATAATCTTTTCTTATGAAAAACTTCCCCCTATTTGTTATCTACATGTTTACCATTGTGAATATCATAGTTTGTAAGTAATTCTAGTCTTTGTTTCAATTAGTGTTTTAATTTGTGGATAGATTAATTAATTTGTTTAATCGGTTTTTAGCAAGAGTCTAGATTAGATTTTTAGCATTCATCGCCTTCCTTTGGGTTCGATCCTTGTCTTACCCTTACTACCCTTTTACTTAGGTTGGTTTGAGTCTAGATTTGGTTTTATAAATTGTTATTTGGCATAGCTAATTTGTGGAATTAACGACACCGTAAAACAAGCTCGTCAGTTACCCCATGAGCTTAGCAACAATCCAACACTATCCAAACCAACCAAAAACCCTACACATGAGGAGACATCTCGTCTCGAAGCTTTGATCATGTCAATGATAAAAGCACAAGGGAAATTGGAAGAAATGATTGAAGAGGCAACTTTGGCAACAAACGAAGCTTTTTCAAAGATAGAAGCAAGGATTGGCAAGATATCTAAGGAAAAAGAAGCAACCAAGGATAATCACAAGGAACCTAACCTTGAAGAAGGGAAGATCCTCATTCCCTCCAAACTTAAAGATCCAGGTTGTTTCAACATTTCTTTCACAATGTGTTTCCATAAGGTAAGAGGTGCATTGTGTGACTTAGGAGCTTCAATTAGCGTCATGCCTTTTGATGTCTATCATGAGCATTGCCCCATACAAATGAAATTCACTAGTACTAGCCTTCAACTTGGCGATGGATCTATGCATACTCCGGCAAGAATTGTGGAGGATGTCCCAATACGGATTGGGTATTTCCTCATCCCCGTCGATTTTTATGTAATATATTCAAAGGGAGAAAGGGATGACCATATCATATTAGGGAGACCTTTCCTAAATACGGTTGGAGCTTGTATTGATGTGAAGGGAGAAAAGATCACATTTGAAATAGGTGGATCGAGTGCCACCTTTGACAAAAAGGGGGATGTGTTGAGCGTTGAGGATGGCGACCTCGAAGCTTTCAAAACTGCGGAGGAATGACGAGATTGCCATGGGTGTTGGTAAAAAGGTAAATGTGGAAACTCAAGGACGAATCCAGCTGCAAGGAGCTTAAAATCCCTTCATAAGGCTTAAGGGGGGATAGAACAACAAAGTCTAGCATGACTCAAAAATGCGCTTGTCGGGAGGCAACCCGTTTTTTTTTTTTTTTTTTTTTTTTCTTTTCTTTTTCTTTATGCATTTTCTCTTTTACTTATTAGACAATGATTTTATTTTGGACTATTTTATTTGGACTCTATTTTTGGATTTTATGTTGTAATAGTTAGGAACGTTTTCTTCGTTTTACTTGTTATTATGCATATTTCGTCAATAGATTTTCGTACTTAGAATCGGAGGACCTATTGAGACAAGACGAAGCTATCCTTGGCACAAGTTGTCAAGATTACTAAGGTTAGTATATATGTTCAAGGACATAGCCAAAAGATAAGAGCAAGTGGCAAAGAAAAAAGACACAAAATCCGGATCAACGAACTTACCCGATCGGATCCATGTCTACCCGATCGGGTAAATGGTGTGTTTCGTGTTTTACTCTATTTTCTTCTATAAAACCCATTTGCTACCCTTTTGCTTGCTACCTAATACCCGTGTTCTTCAATCTCAAAGCTGAAATTTTCTCAAAACCCTCAATTCTTGGTCTATTCTTGCAAAATTTGTTCCTATAGTTCATCAAGGGCAACTACTAAACATCATCAAGTAAGTTATTTCTACTTTAGTTACTTCAATCTCTCTATATTTTTCAGAAATCCAACATGAACAAACCCTAACTCCAATTTGGGGGTTCTTGATTTTGATTGTAAAACATGTTTAAATTGGATTTCTAATGATTCTTACATGCTATAGAGTGAATTCTAGTGATTAATTAGGATGATTACTTTGATTTGGATGTTCATTTGCTAATTAAGATGCTCATCTTTACTTTATGCTAAGAACTTTTGTTTAAGTGATAGTATGATGCTTGAATTCATGCCTTATACTATGAACTTATGATCTTATTATGATAAATTAGCATTGGTACCTTAGGTAATAGTCAAACTCATGATTCAAGTATATGTTGCTCACCTAATTAACATATTGCTATGCTTATAACATCTATTTGTGCTTAAAAGATAGCATGACAATATTTTACTAAGGACACTATACTTGAATTTGTGCTTAAAGCTTAGTATTATAACACTTATGCTATCCACTTATGTTTACAAATGAAGTGTTTTAATACTAGTTATTTGTAGAAAATGGCACCTACACTAAGGAAATCAAAGAGGGCAAGAACCTCCACTCAAGGAGAGAGTAGTAGAGCACAAGAGGAAGATGTTGAAATGCTTGAAGCTAATGAACAAAATCAAGGGAATGCTATGCATGATCCTAGCTTCCCGGATGTAGAATTTAGCTCACATGAGCAATGGCAAAAATGGTGCGTTCTAAAAAGCAAAGGTATGAGGGCTACAAAGTTCCTCAATGTTTCTTCTTTAAGGCATATGAAACTTCTTGAGCATGTTAAAGTGTTATTTAGGGGTCTAAGTATGACTGCTAGCATGAACTTTAGCTATGAGACTTACCCCCAATTAACCCTTGAATTTTTGAGCTCTTTCGAGTTGCATCGGTCTAGAAATAGAAACACTATGCCTCAAGTTCGGTTTCGTTTGTTCAATAATGATTTTAGTATGAACTTGGAGAACTTTGCTGGTTATTTTGGTCTCACCACTGAAAACACTGTTATCTCACCTCCGGAAGGCTTTGATGTTAGCCTGCTTTGGAGTGCTATTTCGACTTACCCCGTCTCTCGTTGGGACCATGTCCCACACCAACATATACATCATCCCGCCATTAAAATCTGGCAAAGATTCATGGGATGGACCTTTTTGGGTCATGCTGAACCTCATTTGGTGAGACGAGTAGAGTTAGAAATGTTAGGAGGATTTTTGAATGTGGATGGTAATGAGCCATGGTCTGTTAGTGTTCCGTATCATTTTGCTGTTCAGTTGACCAAAGCTGTTAATCCCAAGAACACATCCATTGTCTATGGAGGTCTTATCACGCACCTAGCTATGAGAGTTTGTGGCTTTAATCAAGCCACCACCGACCTTCAGGCATTGACTACACCTCCCACCGAGATGGGATATGGGTTAGATTATGCATACTTTGTTCAGCTCAACTAGTTTCGCGCTTCTCACCCCCATATGATTTGGAGGATTGCTGGCCGTGACTCGGTCAAGTTGACCGCCGAGGTAGAGCAAATTCCATTTCTTCGGCAGCGACCTCCACTTCAAGAGGGTGAGGCTATCTTACCTTGACCTACCTACTACCTTCCTGTTGGGGATATTACTCCCATTGACCCCCATGTTCAGCTTAGATCCAGCCGCCCTGAGGTTGGATCATCCTCTCAATCGACCCATGTTGAGGGCGATGCAGCCGCCATGTTTGAAGCTTTAACATTGTCTGTCAATAGAATTCAGTCCGACCAACAGCTTGCTTTGCACCCCATATATGACCACTTTACTAGGCAAGGTGTGATTAGACCCGAGGGCCCCCACCCGTCTTTTTATACTTGGCCCGATGGGAGGTATGGTGCTGCTTATGGTGCAGGTGTGCCACGGACCGGACCGGATTACTGTGGAACCGACTATGGCGTAGAGAGGTTTGGAGGGTATGGAGGTGATTTTCCTGATCACCAGGTGGAAGAGTATCAGACCTTTGGAGACAGCAACCCAACCGGGATCTTTCCTTCTCGTGGTAGTTATCATTCTGCAGATGATACCCACTATGCAAATGCTTCTGGATCCGCACCCGAGCCACCTCCTTCTAGGAGGAGAGGCCGTGGCTGGTGGCCTTTGTGATTTGATGATGAGCTCCCCTTGTTCATACTAGCTTGGGGGAGGCTAGCCATTTTGTACGAATTTCATTTCTTTTCTTTATTTTTCACGTTTTTTTTTTATTTTGCCCTTTTCCCATTAGAATTTCATGTCGTTTTACTGTTCCATGTGCTATAAACCGTTTCTCGGTTTGTTTCTGTTATAACTGCATGCACATTGAGGACAATGTGAAGTTTTAGCTTGGGGGAGGATTTGCATTTAGGAACTGCATTTAGGATTGCATTTAGATTTTTAGTTTTCTTTTTAGTTTATTTACTTTTAGTTTTTTTAATTTCTTTTTAGTTTTTATAAAAAAAAAAAAAAAGAAAAAATCGAAAAAAAAGTTCATTTCCATCTTATATTTCTCATTTTATAGTTTTTATAAGCTGATGTTTCGTTTTCTTATGAGGAATTATGCATTCATGGGGATGTCTTGTACATAGTAGGTAGGAAATTGCATTTGGACTTAATTAAGCTTGATCTTGACTTTGGCAAGCTACTCATATTGTAAGGTAGAGCCTCCAGTGGTCGGTACATCTGAACCCGATCCCAGTTTAGGAGTGAGTAGTTTCTCCTTATAATCTGTGTTACATCAAAACGCATAAGTATGGTTTTTATTCCATTTTCTATAAGTATTACTGACTTGATCTACATTTTGAAGCCATTCAATCTCTTATTCACCTTTCGCAAAAACACCCTTCTTTCTAGCTACATTATAACTTTGCCTACCCTTGTTGAGCTAGTAACCAACTATATGTGTAGGGGTGTTCTATGTTTTTGCGATGTTCTGATAATGCCACCATTTGGTGAGATCTTGTCTCGGGATTACTGATTCCCGGGTTTTGATGTGAAAGAGAAAGAAAAAAAAAAGGAGCTTTGAAAAATGTTGAGAAAAGAAAAATGAAAAATGAAATTAAAAGCTCAAAAAAAAAAAAAAAAAAAATCATGAGTAGTTTAATAAAGAGGAAAAACGTTTAATAAGCCATGAAATGAAAAGAGGAAGTCGTATCTTGATTCTATGAAATGAAAAGAAATAAAATTATGGGAAGTCGTATCTTGATTCTAATGTTTAATAAGCCAATATGCTGCTTTTGGCTTTGACTTTTGTTGATGGGAATTGGTATGATTTGGATTGAGTATCCACTACACATTTGGTTATTACTAGCTTGACTTTAAGCTCCACATGACCAAAATCATTTGTCCACTTTCTTATTCAAATTTCCCAAGCCTCTTCTTTACTTTACTAAGTGCTTCTTACATTATATTTTGATCATGATTAGTTTTACCTAATGAATTTGGATTGTTTACCATACTAGACTGCGGGCACATTCTTATAAGTTGTAGATAGGTGAGTGTCACTTCAAATTTAACCCAATATTTCCTAATTTACAAAAAAATTGAGTGATGAGTGTACCGTGAGAGTCCATTGTCAAAAGATCATGCAAGAGCTGAAAAGGTCTGAAGAATATTTTCTATGCTGCGCCGTTATGTAAATCTCAACCATGATTCGCATTTTCCTTCGCCCTTGTTGCTGCGAGCTTATGATTCATCTACTTATTGAGAGCTTACTTATTGAGATTTGTATGATAGATTGATTATCGTTAGCTACCCTTGTCCTAGTTATGATTGTTATATTTGCTTGAGGACAAGCAAGGGTTTAGCTTGGGGGACTTTGATAAGTGATATTTTGTACTGATTTATCCCCCGTTTTAGCTCGATTTCTATACGATTTATGCACTTTGTTAAGTGATTAACGAGCTAATATTGCTATTCTAGTTGTTTTGCATGTTTTGACTCGTTTTATAGGAGATGAAGCGGTTTTGCTATATTTTCCTACTTTATGGAGCAAAGACACTAGGATACGAGTTTTCAAGGAATTGATGATAGCCAGTTCAGGATTTGATTACGATTCCGCTACATCTTTCCTCGAATGGACTCAATTTGGATTTTGGCTTTGAACTTTAAAGGAAAACTCAACCCAAGTCAAAGAAAAGATCAGCCCAAGCCCAATTCCGTAATGCATTGACAAAAGACTAAGGCATAGGATTCCGTGCCTAAGATGAAAAGACGGAAAATTCCAATTACACAAAAACCCGATCGGATTGCATAATACCCGATCGGGTATTTCTGCAAGAAGACGTTACTTGGCTCTTCTTCAATCCGAGCTTAAATGGGTGGTTTAATGCTTTGACTAGGGTACGAATTTGCAAGAGGGATCAACAACCATGCATCCCTATAAAAGCCAATGATCATGAAATCATCCAAGCATCCATCTTTTTATCCAATTATCTACTATCATCATATACATTTTTCATATCATCTTTAGCATACTTTCTTACAAGTTTTTATAGTTTTCTTAGTATTTCTCTAGTGTTTACTTAGCTTTTGGTATTTGGTTGGATATTTGTTCTTACTTTCATTCTTATATACTCTTATTCCAATTCGGTAATTCTCTAATCTTGATTTACTTATGCAATTTTAGTCATCATGAATTATAATTTCACTAGTATCATTCTCATAATATTGTTGTTATTAGGAAATCAAACTAAAATTAATCTAGTTAAAACCAAAGTATTGTTTAGCATGTCACCTTATAATTTACCTAATCAAATAATCCTAAAAATTGTCATTAGAATCATTGTTAACATAATCACCATAATCACTTTAGTATTTATATTTCATAGTTTAATTTCGTACATCTTTTTCTTGCTAGTTTACTTAATCACATAATCATATAAATTAGATTAATTCTAATATTGTAAAATTATCATTGTGTAAATAAAATAAATAGAGTTGTAATATTTGAAATGATTTACGAGTTAAATGAATTAAAAGAAGAGTAGTTACCAATTGAACCATCTAAATTGTTTCTTCCTTTGGTCGTGTCAAAATCTATAACTTTGTTTAGTGGCCATAAACAATTTTTTGTATTAGTCATTGCTATCTTTATAACGAAAGTTGGGATAGGAATTAGGACTACCAATAGGGGTTTAGTGACTTAACCATGCTGAAAAGACGTTATGACCCACTAAAAGGTCGGTACGAATCCGGAATGAATATACCGCTACAAGGCCTAGACAACCATAGTAATTCTAATATTGGTATCTATGAGACTTTTAATTAGTTTTACATGTATTTCTCTTTCACTATTTCAATTCGATTAAATAGTTTAATTTACCGTTTTAGATAGTTTAATTTATTGTTGTTTAGTTAGTTTACTTTATCGTCTTTCCATTTTCGTTCGTAGATAGTTTTATTTTATTGTTATCTAGCTAGTTTATTTTATTGTCTTTCTATTTTCGTTCTTAGATAGTTTTATTATTATTATCTAGTTTAATAGTTTAGTTAGTTAGGCTTTCAATATTTTCATTTAAATACCGTCTTTAGATAGAATTTAGTTGTCAATATTCAGATCAGAGGATTTCCCCGATCAAGTACGTGACAACCCGATCGGGTATGTCTTCTGTTCTGGGTTTTTAATTTGCAATTTACATAATTGTTCTTTACATATCGTCATTTATATACTTGTCATTTTATTTTATGTTAATAGTTTAGACAAACAACTCAAGTGACTCGACTCTAAATGAAAACCAATCCATAGCAATTCATAAGTAACACGTACTCCCTGAGGATCGACACCCTACTTCCCTAATTACATTCCTTATGTTGTTAGCTTAGTCTGGGTAAATTATTTTTGTTTCGGGACCGCGACAGAACCGATCAGAGAAGGAATTTGTTCGGTTCGTTGATATTGTATGCGATCTCAAGGTGAACGTTCCTTTTGCAGTCCTCCTATTAAAGGTACCCTCTTACTTGAAATTTATGCGTGAAATTCTTTTACGTAAGAGATCCGTAGACACTGTAGAGACCGTAGCTTTAACTGAGGAACGCTTTGCGTTCCTCCAAAATAAATGCCCCCCTAATCTGTCTGACCCAGGTAGTTTTTCCATACCGTGTCATATAGGTACCTATCTCATAGACAATGCGTTATGTGACGTAGGAGCTAGTGTTAGCGTCTTGCTTTTGTCTTTAGCCAAACGGTTAGGCTTTACCAAGCTTCAGTGTACCAACATGACAGTACAGATGGCAGATAGGACCTTGTCTCGACCCTTAGGAATAATAGAGGATGTTCCTGTGCAAATAGGAAGATTCTTCATCCCGATCGATTTCATAGTTTTTCCATACCTATGCTTGTTTCACCATGTCACGCGCTCCCCTTAGCTGATATCACACCTGATTTATTCACGCATGACAAAGATTTGGTTCCTATCGAGCTTATAACTCCTGTTTGCGATATTCCCATTGCTACCGTAACACCTTCGCCCCAGCTTGGGAGCAAATTGGAGGAACGTGCCGTTGTGTTTTGCCTTACAGGTAGTAGATCAGTAGCTTTGGAGCTGGAAAAGGGAGAGCCACGTCCGCGTGACGACATCAAGAAGAAGTCCAAGAAGGACAAAGGAGCTCGCATGTACTCGAGTGATTCAGAGGTGGAGCTAGACTCCAAGAAACTATCGTACGTGTGGAGGTAGAAGTCGGAAATTACCGCAGCTGAGGGTAATTCCGCAAGTCAAAGGCCCAAGGGTGGCCTTGTCATGAAACTGTTTGGTTGTTAGCCGGGTTTGCAACCCCGTGCAAATTGTAAATTACAATTTATTGCGTTAGACAATTAGACTATTTACTTAGATTAGACGTTAGACTATAATCCGTAGTTTAGATAAACACTTTTTTTTTTCTGTTAGACAATTTTTTGGTATTCTTTGGGTATCGTTTTGTATCGTCTTTGCAGGAAACTGAAGCGGAAATCAACTGCTGAAAGTAAAAGGCTGTGCAACTAGGGAAATCAATCGATCGAGTAAACTGTCACTCGATCGAGAGATTTGTGGAAGACAAGAACCTCGATCGAGGAGAATTTAAAGCGTTCGAGGAGAATTCAAAATGATCGAATAACCTGAAGATCAAGAAAAGAGACCACTCGATCGAGTAAGCCGTAACTACTCGATCGAGCTGTTCTATCTGGAATAAGTTCTCGATCAAGTAGAATTTCTACTCGATCGACTAAACTGACCAACCTATAAAAGGGAAGTCTTCGATCTTTCTTTTATTCAACTCGATCCCAATTCTCCCTTGTTCTCCAATCTCTCGATTTTCCTGCATATCCCTACCTGCAATTCGTGATAATCCCAAATTAATTACCACTTACATTTACCCCGAGACTTTACTTTTGCAATTGATTGAAAAGCCCTCTCTTATTCCCCTTTAATTTCGGTTTTTTTGGAGAATTCGTGAATTAGGGTTTGTTAATTCAATTTCCTCGAATTTATCGATTAATTGCTATATCTCGGGTAATTATCAACAAGTAAGTATCTTCTTCCTATTTTACTAATTAATTCATAACCCCTTCCCCTTTTCCGATTCAATTAGGGTTAGTAATTGCTTATAGGATTAATCTAGTAAATTATATGTTATTGATTGGTTGTTGTTGATTTCTTTGTAGCTATGGCATCAAGTTCAGTCCCAAGTAAGTCCACGGTTCCCAAGGTAGTCGCTGAAACGACGACTGAAGCAATTCCCGCTGCTGTTGTGACTGATGCTGCTGTCGCGGTTACCGAGACTGCTGCTGAGACAGTCACCACGAAGCACACTGCGGCTCCGATTCCTGTCACGGTCACTGCTGAGACCGTTGTTCCAGCGACCATTGCTGAGGTCGCCCCGCCTTATAGTTCCACACTCGCTCCTAGTAAGAAGGCGTTGACCACCAGTCAACTAGCCTCGCAGAAGTTAGCTAGTACTCGAGGACTGGCACCACCGAAGGCTCTCAAGGCTGCGAGTCAGCCACCTATCGTGGAGTCCCTTGGGCCACTACACAGGATGAGGGAGGTACAGTTCGTTTCTAGTATTCACCGGAAATGGTTATCTTATTTACTTGACTCCCCTATCCATTTGAGTCGTTTTTTGCACCGTCCCGACCTAGAGGAGCTAGGTTTATTTACTGATGTTTGTTTGTTACTTAACGGGACGGGGATGTCGGGTTTGGCCTCGATGAGGGAGTATACATATCGCGTACCTACGCTTGAGTTTTTTAGTTCTTATACTTTTGAGTCTGATATGTATGTTACCTCCCCGTCTAGCGCTTGCATTCATTTTCGACTCTTTAATGAGTCGCATTCGTGGATCTTAGCTAGGTTTGGGGAGGTTTTGGGTCTTTCGAGTGACGATCTTTTAGCAGCTCCTAGGAAGCTGTTAACCCAGGTCTGGACCGCCCTCTCTCACACACCCTACGACACTCGTAGGGTGGCCCACGTTCACCACCCTGCACTGCGCTATTTTCTGCGACTTTTAGGAGAGTCGATCTTTGCTAGGCCAGAGCCCAACAACATAAACAACATTGAATTAGCCATTTTGGCGGGGTACCTGAACGTTGATAGCGGTACCCCGTTTGTCCTGAACATCGCTTACTTAGTGGCTCTTCATTGGAAGAACTTAGAGTCTAGGGTTTCTAGCGCCGTAGTCTGCGGCGGTCTGGTCAGTAGGATCGGCCGCCACCTTTATTCAGACTTCCCTAGGACTCACCAGCGCTTAGGACCAGGCGTCGATTTAGATATACCTGTCATGATTGGGTTTACTTGGATGACGGGCTCTGAGCGTCGGGTGTGGAAGATATGTGGTTCCACATCCGTTGTCTTACCTTGCCCTACATTGCCTTCTCTTTCACCTCTCACTACTGTGAGAGGGGTGAAACCCCCTCCCCCTGTTTACCATCTACCTTTCACCACTACACCTTCCTCTTCCACTAAGAAGAGGAAGAGAGCTTCCCCACAGGGGGAAGTTGGAGAGCCGTCGGGTTCTCAACAGGTGGGGCCAACCACTGTCACACCCCCACCTGCCACTACTCCCCCTCCTGCGTCGGTTTTTCCGGCTAATTTTATTTGTCCTCCCCTGTTTGAGGCGCCTGAGGTCATGGACCAAGGGCGTCGTGATGCTTTGCTACTTGAGATGCGCAGGGATATTGCACAGATGCGACGGGATCAGGCCTTGGCCTTGTTCCCTATCTATGAGGATCATATCCGCAGAGGACGTCCCATTCCAGATGGATGGCCTCACCCCTCTTTCTACAGATACCCAGAGGGTGGGTATCCTTCACCATCTTCTTCTTCCTCTTCTTCTGGAGAGGAAGAAGACGAGACGCCGGCACAGAGGGCCATGAGGGAGCGTGCGGAGTTGGCAGCTAGGAGGCTAGCTCAGGAGGAGGAGAGGGACCCGACGTATAGGGTAGAGGAGGAGGAGACTACTGGGAGGAGGTGATGTTAGCTCCCTAGTTTGATGCTGGTTTGGGGAAGCTTTGTTTCGTGAGTTTTTCTGTTCCTTTTGTTTTTTTCCATTCTTTGTATATTTTTCTTCCTTAGGAACATGAATTAGGTTGTTTTTTTTCCCTTTCCCGTATATGCTGTTGTGCTATGGCCAATGAGGACATTGTCTGTTTTGGTTTGGGGAGGTGTTTTACATCCTTTTGCGTCTGCATTTGCATTTGTATTGCATTCACGTTTACAATTCATGTTAATTAGAAATTTTTTTTGAAAAAAATACCAAAAATATCACGTTTATTTTTGCATATAGTCGAGTCGGATTGGAGTCTTGTTCATGATGAAATTGCACTACTAGTCTACTTTTATGCTATTCCTTGCACCTTTCTTGACTTACTTAGTAAAATCGAAGTAGTGAACTATTGAATTTTGTCTTGGAATTTAAATTTGATTATTAGACTTGACTCAACATTTTGGCAAACTACTTATATATTCTGAGTTTTAGAGCCTATAACTGGTGACATCTATGACCAGTTCATCAAGGAATGAGAGTAGTTACTCCCCACATCTCGTGTCATTTGCTTGTATATGAATTTTGATTTCTTATTGCCTGCACGCATTGGGTTTGTGGTCGGTATTACGTGTTTTGAGAATATTTGCATCTCCCTTTTCCTCATTTTACCCCATTAACTCCACATAAAGCCATATCTGCCTGTTGCCCTTAACTACATCCTAAACTGAGCCTACCTTTGCCGAGCTAGTTTAGTAGTCGAGGTATATTATACCATTGTGTCAGTTTTTGGCTCGTTTCATTGATTGGAGTGGGTTTTTTGTGAGAAAAAAAGAAGAGAAGTGTTAATAGTACCTCGATCGAGTGGATTTTAGCTCGATCGAGCAGTTATTGTTAGTTGTTGCCTCGATCGAGTGACTCATTCTACTCGATCGAGTGGTTTTCCTCAGTCAGCCATGAAAGAAAAAGAAAAGAAAAGAAAGAAAAAAATGAAAAAATACAATGAGATCAAATAATTGGCTGAAGTTTTTGTTTTTGCGCCTCCTACGCTTATTATAATTTGTTGAGGTGTTATTTGAGATTTGTGTTGTTTATGCCTAGATTTGTTAAGGCATCGAGCTTAATTTTTAATGGTTGGAAGAATGGAACGAGTTTTATTGCGGTCTTGTTAGAAACTAGCTTGGCTATTTACCCTCACATTTCCATTAATTGTTTTGCCCTTCTTACCAATTAGCCTCACATATCCATATCTTTGCAAATGTTCGGCACGTGATAGTCCTTGAACGGTGGTTATGCGTGTGTACGGTGCTTGAATCATCTTTCATATTAGTTAGCAATGCATGTTGTGTCGGTCGTAGTCTAGGTGAGTGACTATATTTTCTTCTCTCTTTATTATACATATTTACTTACCATTTGCTTGTTGAGAGAAGAGTGACCCGTGAGAATCCGAATTTGGTTGAGTCTTGCAAGGTCGAAAGTCTAATTTATTTCCAAGATTGTATAAATTCGTTCACTTTCGTATTAAGCTTTGTAGCGATTGAATGAGTGCATTGAACGGTTTAGCATTGACTTGTAGCTAGCTCTGAGACTTACTCCATTCCCCTAGGTTTATTTTGTTCCATATAGCTGCATTTAGTTTGCTTGAGGACAACCAAGGGTTTGGTTTGGGGAAGTTTGATGCGTGTATTTTATATAGACTTTCTAGTCCATTTATACACGCATTTATATGTCATTTAGGTGATATTATGTCACCATATGCCCCTATTTGGCTACTTTGTACTTCCATTACCATTTTGTAGGTACAAGCTGCGTAGTAGCGGAAACCGAGCCAAAACAGTCCACTTTGCATGCATTTAGGAGAATGGAAGGAACGGAACAGAAGCTCTTGTTGGAGTAAGTGTCCTCCGCAATAGTGCATTTATATAATAAATCTCATTTGGAATATACGTGGCATGATTAGTATATTTTGATACTCCACGTCAGTTGATTAACGTAAATCAATAACGGTTGGCTGACTAGAGTTTGACGTTATTGTCGTATAACGGCGGTGATCAACTGATCCCTTTCGGTCACACCTAAAGGATGAAATCCAAATAGTAACTAATTATTTGTATACGATACAGTTAATTAGTACATTACATATATTCGATATGTACGAGAGTTAATTGTTAGAAATTGAGTTAAGAACTCAAATTCGATTAAGTTTATTTTTCAATTATGCGATAATTGACTAATAAATTTATATCTTATTTTAATACGATTAAATAAGATTTAACTTAGTAATTAATCGTTAAATTACTAAATTAGTTGAGGTTTTGAGATAGAGGTAATTAGTTAATTATATTTACAAAGAGTTGTAAAATAAATTAACTAAGCATTGTGGGACCCATTATATATTGATATAATGGTAAAATATTACTTAAAATGTTAAGTACATATTATTCATTTATTTGTGTCATATAATTGTTATATGATCAAATTAACACTTAATTATACAAGATAATTAAGCATATGATTAATAAGTATTTGTGGGACAAATATCAAAAATCAAAATGGATCAAAATAGGCCTCACATGGCCGGTTTACATGTAGTGGTTGGTGATGATGGTTGCTCTTATTCATACTCACAAGCAACATGTGATTATGACATGAATAGTAACCTAAAATCATTACATACTAACACTACACTCTACCACTTTGCATGTGAATAAAATAAGGAAGAAAATCACCTCTTTTGGTGAGTTGATGACCGGCCAAAGTGACTTAAATAGAGCACTTTGGTTGTTCATTACTTACTTCTTGTTTTTCACTTGTTTTGACATATCTCTCTAAAATACTCAACTTCTCTCTAAACTCTCATATATACTAATATTCTCTACATATTACTAGTGTAGTAATACAATAATATTAGTAGTATTTATCTTACTTATTATCTAGTTAATAATAAGGTAAGATTATTTGGGTTTAATCTTGGGTGCAACAAGAAGGAGACCTTCTACTTTGGAGGTTATTTTTGGAGGATCATCCACTTAATTTCATGCTCAAGAACAATAAGAAGGAGTTCTTATTGTGCCCATATTGAACCGAAAAATCCCAATGTAAGGATGTTTTGGTCTTATCTTTTCTTTTATGCTTTTATATTTGCATGCATGATAACTAGATCCTAAATCATTAACTTAATATAATTTAATGAACTAATTAGAGGAGTCTAATTAAAGGTCTAGGACTTTCAGCTCTTTCATGGGAAAGCGTGAAACCGCTCGCAATCAAGTCCAAAGCCATGTCCAACACTGCACGATAGGCCAAAAGACCTCGATCGACTATGCCTTTGGTCGATCGAGGAGCGTTGAAGAGAAGAGTTGCTCGATCGAGC
Source organism: Heliosperma pusillum (assembly GCA_022085475.1). Classification (NCBI taxonomy): domain Eukaryota; kingdom Viridiplantae; phylum Streptophyta; class Magnoliopsida; order Caryophyllales; family Caryophyllaceae; genus Heliosperma; species Heliosperma pusillum. Next base: position 29,736 of record JAIUZE010019665.1, read on the forward strand.
TGTCCTGTGCTCGATCGAGTGGTAGCTGCTGAAGAGTTGCTAGATCGAGTAGAATTGTTACTCGATCGAGTGATTTCCTCCAATAAAGAACTTGATCGAAGGGTATTTTCCCTCGATCGAGTGGAACTTATCACGAGCCTTAAGTCCGTAGCTTAATTAGGGTTTAGAGTCGTATTTTACACTATTTAAGACTCTTATTTGTCGTCATTAGCATTGAGTTATTATCATTCAGAATTATTAGCATTTACTTAGCATAAAACATTAGTTTCTGAACTCTTTAATCTTTAGTTTACATTCGGGTTTATCGACGTGGATTGTTCTTTACGCCGGATTTGCTAAGATTGTAAACTAGTTTCTCTCTTTTATTCTTAATCTTCATTTTAGTCTTAATCACTGTTTACTCTTCTTAATTACTGCGTTGTTATTGTTCATGCTTGTTAATTACGATTTTATTATGTCTATCGTCATATGTTCAATCGTCTTTGTTAGCATCGTTAATAACATGAGTAGCTAATTCTCTTGTATGTTGGGATGAGGGAAACTGTAGTAGAGGCATGTTAGGATAGACTATTTTAGTTCGTCTTGAATATGAGAATCAGTCTAAGCAATTTAATTGAGGTTAGTCGAATGAGTGCACGCAGGAGACTAGCTAGGTAGTTAACCCCGACCTGGATCGAGAGATTGGAAGGGAAAGGCTTGCTTAGAATTGATAGGTGACTCCTAAGAGAACGAGAGTTAATTAGGAAAATCCCTAGGGTGGTTTAAGACCGAGAGGAGAAAGCCATTGCCCTTCTCATTGATAGATTGACTGACTTAGTTGAACCATAGATGCCGATATTGCAGTGGACCGAATCCTAGCATATTCTCTTTTATCTGATTTACTTCTTATTAATTTCTATCTTTATTTCTCTTCCTTTAATCTCATTTAGTTAGTTTAAAACCTTTTCAAAACCCCCCAGATTGTTACTGGCAAATTTAGGTTACAGTTAGTTAGTTTCCTCCCTGTGGAGATCGACTCTACTTCCACTATCTTCTTAGTTAGTAGACTTAGGCTTTTATTTTTGGTGTATAACGACCACATCAACTAGCTTGGGGGAGTGCGCGCTGACTAGTACGCTTCACTCTTCTTTCATCTTTTTCCCTTTTTACCCTTCTTCCCATTAAGCATCTCGTTGCATATTTTGTCTTTGCGCTCACATTGAGGACAATGTGATGTTTAGCTTGGGGGAGGGATTGCATTTTCCCATTTTGCATTTTAGTTGTTTATATTTTTCAAAATTTTGAATAAGAAAAGAGAAAAAATTGAAGAGAAAATTTTAAAATTTTGAACATAATTGAATGTTTTTCATGCTTTGCTTGCCTGTTTACTGTGCTATCATGTTACATTTCCCAGACATAGAACTTTCAAACCATAATGATTCAATATTCATTGAATTTTGCATACATGGGGAAGTCTTGTACATAGTAGGCAGTGGAATGAATCTATAGATGAGTACGCTTGATCTTGACATTTGGCAAACTACATATATTGTAAGGTAGAACCTCCTTAGACTGGTACATCCATACCCAGTCTCATTTAGGTGTGTGTAGTTCTCCTTGTGATATGTGTCATGTCAAAACGCATAAGTATGGTTCTCATTACATTTCTATAAGCATTGCATTCATGATTCACTATGATTTGAAGCCTTTTTCACTTTGAATTGCCCCTCAAAATAAGCCCCTTCATACAAATGTTTCACAAAATAATAGCTACATATAAAAACTGCCTACCTTTTGAGCTAGTAGCTAGACTATGGTTTATGGGTGCTCTTTTGAGAAGATTTGTTCTTTTATGTCAAAGTGAATTTGGGAGTACGAAAAATATTCAAGAAGTGATGTTCAAAAAGAAAAAAATGGAAAAATCGAAAAGAACAAAATCGGAAAAAGAAAAGAAATAAAAGAAGAAGTTGTGAGTATCTCCTCAAAATGTCAAATCAATAGAAGGAGTTTACCCTTGTGTTTCGTGTGTAATAAGCCAATCCGTTACTTCTGGCTTCGTTATTCGTCTTTTGGGAATTAACCGAAAGTTTGGATTGAGTATTCATTTATCATTGGTCAGTTGCTAGCTCATTCTAACCTTCACATGACCATAACTATTTGTCCACCTTTCACCCATTTCCCAAAGCCTTCTTCATTTCTTTTTCGGCTTCTTTTCTATGTGCATTGTGATCTTTGACTTGTGTTTTGAATTGTTTACCATATTAGACTGCGGACACATTTTCATAAGTCGTAGATAGGTGAGTGTCTCAAAAACATTCACACATAAAGAAATCACCTTTTACATGCAATGAGTGTTCGAGTGTGCTGTGAGAGTCCATTTCAAAAGATCATGCAAGAGCCGAAAATTCTATAGTGAAATTCTTTGTGCTATGCCGTTATGTAAATCTCAGTCATGTTTATGTATCATTCTTGCCCACGTTGTTTTTGGGTTATGATTCATTACGTTTTCAAAGTTTTACGTTGAGATTTGTTTCTTGATGGTGTAGTAGCCAATGCTTGCAACCTTGTCCTGGTATTGTTTGTTATGTTTGCTTGAGGACAAGCAAAGGTTTAGCTTGGGGGAGTTTGACAAGTGAATATTTGTATGATTTTAACCTTCATTTTAGCTCGGTTTTATATGTCATTTGTGCTTTGTTAAGCCATTTTATGAGCTAATATCGTCTTCTAGGCAAATTCATGTGTTCTAACCTGTTTTGTAGGGAAAGTGACGTTTCTACGCCCTTTTTCTATATTTCCGAGCATTTGCCTAGAACCCGACGATTTGAAGAAGCAAGCTTGACCATGTCTAAGGCATTTCAAAAAGGTTCACTAACTCAAAAGAGAGAAGAAGTAAAAGACGATGTCGCAGTTGTCGGAAGATCAATCAATTAGGCGATTCATCGCTTTGCATCAAACCCTATCAACAAACCCGATTGAAGAGGTCAAGGGGGATGATGGAAGTCAAGTCAAAGCAAAGTGAGATGAAATGTTAGTCAAAAGCTTCTACATGACAACTTACCCGATCGGGTAAGTGTGTACCCGATCGGGTATCTCTGCTGCTTCGAGCAAATTGCTTCAACTTCCTTCTTTTGTCCTATATGTTCAATGCTCGATCCCTTCCCCACGAAATCCTAATGCTATATAAAGGATGCTCCAGCCCCTCTTCTCAACACACAACTCATCTCAATCTCATATCATCTCACACACAACATCTCTTCTTTTCTTACTTTTCTCTTTAGTTTAGAAATTCTAGTTTAGATCATTTTCTTCTTTTGTCTTTAGTTCTTAGTTCATTTCTGTCCATTCTACATCAAAACCTTAGTATAGATCAATAATAATTTCAATCTTTGTAATCTACTTTGTTGGGTTCAAGTGTTGTAATTCAAGGAACGATTATTCTTTGCAAAGGATTTCTATTATTGTTATCGCTTTCGTCGTTGATCGTCACCTAGGTATTTCTATTTTATCCTTTGTTTAATGTCCTTATTATTGTTTTCTATTTTATTGTTATTTTCCATACATATTATCTTAGATTCATTTCTGTACCGTTATAATCGTAAATTCATTTCTTAGATTATCAATTAGCGTCGTTATTATCGCCACATAAAGAGTCTTAAATTATTGTCAAAATCAACTAAACATGTCTATCCTAGTTTTTATTATCATCATCATCTTAGATATAAACATTATCATGAGTGAGTAGTCACCTTTCTAGGGTGTAGGGTAGCCATGTTAGATTGATTAAAAGATGATAATTGGATAAAAGAAATTGTGCTTTTAAAACATTGTGTCTATGCATGTTTGGACTATAACGATAGTTAACGATTTCTGGCCGGAAATCATTGACTAGAATTGAATTCTTTTCCAAGGTAGAGATAAGCGAATTGAATAGACAAAGCATGACATGGTAGATTAAGACCTAGTAAATTGCCTAAAAGCCTGCTAGACCATCTGATCTATGATTGTAATGAACACATCATTCTTACGAACTCACAATGAATTATTTGCATGTCCTAAATCCAATTTCATCAATATGTCAATCTACATGTGTGAACCTACTTCCCTAGATGCTTTTCATTATTGTTAATTCATCATTTGTTTTATTGCTTTCATCTTCATTTGCTTTTATTTTGTTTTCATTTATGCTTTTTGTTAGTTTAGACATTAAAACTCCAAAACCCAGAAACTCGTTAGATAAAACCCAATTGCGAGACACTTCACATTCTATAGGAAACACCATCTCCCTAAGGATCGACCCCTACTTCCTCAATTACATTAATTTGTTATTAGCCTAGTCTGGGTAATTTATCTTTGTATCGGGCTCGCGACAAGCACGATCAACCACCGGACCCAAAAGCGATAGACCCGAAGTAGCGTGGATGGGTCGATCCGTAACCACCCGAACAGAAAATGACCCGATTTAAATGACCCGAAGTTACCCAATCTAGCTTAATACGAAGTAGTTTTTTTGAAGTCACGCATACTAATATATATATATATATATATATAGAGGTGGGTTCAAATGAGTCCCCTTAGTATATTTGAGTCCTTGATTCCTCATCCAAGCCCTTGGATTAGAAGGATCAAGGGCTGAGATTAAAACAAAATGGAAGGCTAGGATTGTGAGACACACACAATCGAATTCCTTCAAACCCTAATATAAATACCCTTCACTCACACATTTTCTCTCATTTTCACATATCCCACACTCTCTCTACCTCCCTCATCTCTCATCAATCCTCTCAAAAAAAAAAAAAAACTCCCTCACCTACCAATCTACCATTTCCGGCCACCACCCCATTCATCCACCATTTCCGCCACCACCCGCCCATATTCACCGGCCGCCACCCACACCGACGACCCCCAACCCTGCCGCCACCCACACCGACGACCCAACACCCCCACCCTCTCCCCAGCCCCGCGACCCACACCGACGACCCAACACCGACGCCTTTTCCCCGCCTCCTCGTCCACGCCGCCTCCTCTGCTGCCCGTCTGCCGCCTCTCTTACTCTTCTTTTTTTTTTTTTTTTTTTCAGATTTAGTGGGTTGTGTTTTGGTGGTTGGTGGGTTATTGTTGGTTGGAGTGTGGTGAGGGGAGGGGAAGAAGGTCGTGGGTTTTTTTTTCAAATTTTCGGATCTTTTTTTTTTTTTTTTTTCCAGATTTGTACCATCACATATTTAATCTAATTTATTGTATTTCGTTTTAGATCAGGAAAAAAAGTAAAAGAAATAACCACTACCATTTTAGATATCTTTTTCCATTTTTCCATTTTTCAAATTTTTATGTTTTTTATTTTTATTTTACTTCTCATTTTTTTATTTTTTATTTTCTTATTTCAGATTCACTTTTTTATTTTTAAAATCTCGTTTTCAATTTTCAAAGTTCCTTATGTTTTTCTAGTTTTTAATTTAGGCCTCGTATTTTGTTTATTAGTTCTCGTTTTTTTTTTTTGGGTTTGGTGGATTTTTTTTAGATCTCTTTATTTTTTTCTTTATTTTATTAGATCTTATTTGTTCATTTTTTAGATCTAGGTTTTTTTGTTGTTGTTGGTCGATTATAGTTGTTGGTGACGGAGGAGGGGTAATGGTTGTTTCTATATCTAAAGTTACATCATTATAGACTAAAGATTCAAAATTATGAACTAAAGTTTCACTAGTATATACTAAAGTTACACTAGTATGGGCTAAAGTTTCACTAGTATGTACTAAAGTTTCACTAGTATGTACTAGAGTTTCACTAGTATGTACTAAAGTTTCAGTAGTAGGTACTAAAGTTTCACAATTATGAACTAAAGTTTCACTAGTATGTACTAAAGTTTCACAATTATGGACTAAAGTTGCACTGGACTAAAGTTATCTTATTAAGGACTGAAGTTACTTAATTAATGATTATAGTTACATTAGTATGGACTGAAGTTACACTAGAAAAGACTAAAGTTACCTAAACATGAGTTACACTATAATTGACTAAAGTTACACAGTTAATAAATGAAGTTTTACTAATAAAGGTTAAAGTTACACTTATTAAAATATTAAAATTAATTCATATTTTAACTTAAAGTTACGCAATTAAGAATTAAAGTTACACTCATAAAAAACTAAATTCACATAAATTTGTTTAAAAATTATATAAATTCAAATTTATATAGTCGAAATCACATTTTAATTTAAAGTTACAAAAATAATGGTTAAAGTTTCACTCTTAATGACTAAAGTTCGTCTCATAAAAAAACAAAAATCACATAAATTTGTCTTAAAATTACATAAATTCAAATTTATATAGTTTAAATCACATTTTTATTTAAAGTTACACAAAAAAAGGTTGAAGTTATACTCGTAATGACTGAAGTTATACTCATAAAAGACTAAAATCACATAAACTTGTTTTAAAGTTACATAAATAATTATTAAAGTTACACTCGGAATGTAGGTGAAAGTCATTAAAACTTACTCATTTTGTTCTAATCTTGTCCCTTCATTTTGTTCTAATCTTGTCCATTCATTTTTCTTTTAATCTTAGCCTTCCATCTTGTTCTAATCTTGTCCCTCTATCTCTTTCATCCAAAGGGCAAGATGAGGACTCATGGACTCAATTTTGAAGGTGGACTCATTATAACTTGACTCTATATATATATATATATATATATATATATATATATATATATATATATAGTTATTTTTTTTTTTATTTTTTTTTTATTATAAGATGCGCGCAGCTTTCATTAAAATAAAATGTAAAGTTTACAAGAAGTTGGTGGGGAGCCGAGAGACAATCTGGGCCCCCACCCCCTTAGCTATAGAAAAACTAAGCCTAGTAAAGATATAAGCGGCCACCCGAGCCCCAGCATCCTGAGATACCGAGAATTTCTGGATCCGCTTGAGCAAGTCAACAGCATCTGAGCCCAGCTCTCCAAGCGAAGAGAAAGAGAAGGGTAGGAAACCATAACCAGCAGCCGCGCATAAGTCTCCATACTTAGCACATTTGCGCTGAGCAGCATCAGCGACAACCTGTCCCGGCACAAAATCGGATATCCCAGTCTGAGTCAAGGGGGAATACCTTGTCAAATCAACACACACATCACGCCCTCTGTCCCAGGAATAAAGTAGCAAATCCGCAGGACGAAGAGAGCCGCCATGCCCGTCAACCAAACCGATATCAACCTCCTTGCCCGTAGAAATACCAGACCTATAACATATGTCAAATAAGGTGTCACGAACGAGGTTATGCTGATGCTTAACCCCCACAGTACCAGTTCAAGAAAAAGCGTAGTCCCCATACACATCATCAGCAAACACCCGAGAGCAAGCAGGACAAGGTCTAGATACCGTGAATAACGGGACACCTAGTCGATACCCCAGTACACTACGAAAAGTCCTCCTGTTCATAGTCTGACCCAAGCCAGAGATAGGAACCGCACACAACCAATCAGAGGTGTGGGCACCCTACTGAGACTTCCACAACGCAAGCTGACGCGGTGTCAAAGAGAAAACAGATTCTGCAGAAGCAGCAATCCTTGCAAAATATATATCTGCCAATTTCTTCATAAGTTTAAGGACATCGATTTCACTAGGATGACGTAAAAAGGAAGAACCTGTAGTCTCAGAGAACACCCGCAAGGCATCGTTGAAAGTAGGACCAGCAGCCACAATACCAGAAGACCGTAGTAGCTTAGCAAAGGGAAAGTAGCTTACCCCGGCAGCATAAACACCGAGCCCACCAAGATGAAAAGGGAAAGTAGCAAGGCGCCACTGCCAATCCCCAAAACCAGGCCCAGACGCGGTGACAATACGTTCCAAGCTAGAACAAAGCACTTCATCAAAACGAAGATGGACAAACCCAAAGATCCCCGGGGAACAAGTATGGAGGGTAAAGTAGAGCTTAGAAATACCAGTACAAGCTCGAAGCAGAAGCAACTCACATTGCGGGTTGGGTTATTATTATTATTATCATTATTATTATTATTATTATTATTATTATTATTATTATTATTATTATTATTATTATTATTATTATTATTATTATTATTATTATTATTATTATTATTATTCTTCTTCTTCTTCTTCTTCTTCTTCTTCTTCTTCTTCTTCTTCTTATTATTATTATTATTATTATTATTATTATTATTATTATTATTATTATTATTATTATTATTATTATTATTATTATTAT
>JAIUZE010019665.1:40749-58903 GCA_022085475.1 Heliosperma pusillum
TCGTTGTCTTTGAATGCGTGATTTCATGATTGATTATTCATGGTCATTGCATGACTTGGCATCGTCAATGTATTGGTTCGTTTGAATGGATGATAATATGATGGATTTATTGTGATCATCGCATGGCTTCGCATGGTTTGTTTGTCGAGTCTCAATCTTATCAAACTTATACCGCTAACGGTGATATGCAAGCCCTAGTGAGCGTATTCGGTTGCCTAAGAGTGTCTTCCCCGAGTCTTTGTATCACATGATGGATTCGAACTTGTAACTCTTATGCTCTTATCATTATATATTGAATTGCCTATTTATCCTTATCGTATTTCACATGAATATCTATATACGCATGCTTTTACTTTTGTATTTCCTTTGATGTACGTTTAATGTGATATGGCTGGGAGAACCCGGAGTTACTCCCCACTGATTGTGGCGTTCATGTTTTTCATGGATGAACAGGTTGCTTGCACGGATGGCTTTTTGGTTGACATTTTGGGTTCGGGTGTGAGCTAGCGAGCGTTGTCCCTGGATTAAAACACCTCTAGACGATTTTAGCTTCTTTGCTAAACACTTTTACTTTGTTAACATTTTGAGAGACCCCGTCTCTTTGTTGTATTTCGTACTTAGTTTGTAATATTTTGACACTCCTCGTTTTATCTATCTTGCATGTATAAAATTTTTTAAAATACCGTATTTCCGCAAATTACTTCACATGCTTGTATGTTTTATATTTCCGCATTCGCCAGGGTTGTCACAGTTGGTATCAGAGCTTAAACGCTCCCGACGCACACACGTGAACCCTAAACTTAAACTACTTGACCATGAAATAATAAATGAGAGATGGGTAGAAGTTAAGGATTTTACTTGGTAGTCTTTGGTGTACTTGATGTTTGTTAGGTTCTAACTTGTTTGTTGATTGTGTTGAGTGATGTTATGTTTGTTTGTATCTACCGTCTTTGTAACAACCCGTAATTTGAAAGACCGAAATTATATTTGAAAAAAATATAAATTTAATTTATTTTAATTTATTACGATTTATTTGAATCTATTATAATTTAATATAATTATTTTGAATTTATTCGGAATTAAAGAGTAGATTTTACGGTTTAACCCCGAACGTCATTTAACTATTCCCGAGTCAACTTAAGTCCCGAAACAAACCCGAAACCCGACTCTTGCATGAGTCACACGCCCAAGTCAACTCTTTCCACTCATATTAGATCTTTTGATTAAACTAATAATAATATCTAAGATATTTGTAACTTTATCAATCTGTCCGTTTAAATTACGCAAATCGCTTAAAACCAGACCCGACTTCTACCTATCCCACACGCCTCTTTTTCCCCTCTTAGGATTTGATATTTTCTTTCTTTTGATTAAGATAACATAATATCTAAATAATATCTAGATATTTGATTAAATTAACCTAATATCTAATAATATCTAAATAATTACCATAATATATTTATAAAACCCGAGTCAATCCCGTAACAACAATTTCAAAACCCGACTCCATTAATCCTCTATATTTACACGGCACTCTCCTCCTCTTACTCACTACTTATCTTTTCATTTTACATTAAATCAACTTAATATCTAATTAATACCTTCTTTAATATATTCATAATCGTTCTTCATGTTCTTGATCGTTCTTGATCGTTCTTGAGCAAAATCGTCACAAAACCTTCGTTACTTGGTCAAATCCGTCCTAACTTATATTTCTAGAGTCTCCTCTCCGCTCTTCATCTCCATGTACGTTTTATTTTCAATTCAGACAAAATCGTTTTCAACACTTTAATTGTTGAAATCGAGTTATAATTCTAATAATGTTATTTTTGTCATTTCTTATAGGAGAAGATTATGAAGACGAGTTTGGTGACTCGTATATTTTAGAAGAAGATTAGTAGACGGGTTTTTAGTTCTTATTTTTGGTGCTACATGATTTTGTGCTAGCTAAGGTAACGATTCCGAGTTACTCGACGAATTAATGTTACATACTTTTACTTATGTTTTGTTATTTACGGTTTTAAGTAGTAACATGATAGGTTGTTATTATTATTAAGTTTTATGAGATTTTAACATATATAAGGTTTTTGACATGTTGGGTGATTTGTTCATAATCATAATTTTTAGTATGAATGATGGTTGAATTGGTTGTTAAAATGGATGTTGTTAATTAAAACATGTTAGAAATAATTTAGAGTGGTGGTTGGTGTTGGCCGTGAGTGATGGCCGTGAGTGGTGGCTGGAAACATCCCAAACCAGGCCGGTCCAGGCCGGTTCAGACCCGGCCTGGGTTGGTCCGTGAATTGCCCTTTGGGCTTGTGTCGATACTTGATTGTTTTGTTGTTGTTTTGACGGGTTTTAAATATGTTAAGCATGCGAGAAATATTAAGAAACGGTTTTAAAAATAGTTGACCAAAACTGGCCCAAACCAGGCCCGTGGGCCCAGTCCAGGCCCGGTTCATGTCTCGGCCCGGTCCGGTCTTGGCTGACCCGTGAGTCACCTTTTGGCTTGTGACGGTTTTTGAGTTTATTGTTACTATTATATCATGTTTTGTAATATTTAGCAAGTGGGAAATTTTAATAAGTAAATTATTTAATTAAACGTTTTTTTTCATAATATCATTATTTCTCACATGTTAGAAATTATAGCATGAGATTATAGTTTAATTGGATATCCTTTAAGTCAAGCGGGTTTCGTAAGAATTAATAGTTCACATGTTAGAAATTAGAATAAAATAGCATGAAATGAATATGATGTTCTTATGTTCAAGCCTAAATGTCTAAGACTCTGTTTCTAGCCGGTTTGACCAAACGGGTTTGGTCAAACTAAGATCTAGTCAGCCCCGTTTTGACTGATGACCCGTCGCGGGACTCGGGTCAGGGATTTGTCTTCAAGTAAGATTTTATTTAATGAATAAATGAATGAGCCTTAGTAGATATGAGGCGATATGATATTTGAATGTGATTTATATGCAATTAGTCACATGATAGGAAGTTTTTTCCCGTGACTGTTTAATTGTATGATATATATCGTGTTGACTAAGTACCCATAGAGAATTATGAGTATATGGCGTCTTGACCATTCTAATTCTAAATGAGTACCTTGGACCATGACATTGATAGGCCTTACTATCTTTAACGAGTATATAGTTCATGGTTAATAGCTTTTGTGTCCCGGCTTGGGGGGTTTATACCAAGCTGGGGCATGGCTGCCTAATTGCTTCCACTTTGGGAATGGAGCCAGCTTAAGTACTAGCCAACTCTACTTAGGGGGTCGCCTAGTAGAGATTCTCATGTACTGTTGGTCATGAGACAGGGAATGGGTTAGCTGTTGTCGCTAGGTCTGATCAGTCTAGGACTAGGATGTTTTCCTACCTTGTGGTATAGACTCGAGTTACAGAAGTCGACTATTGACTGTACTAAGAACTTATGCCTGTTTCTAGACGTATTGGTCTTTCATGTTTGATGATTCTATGAATCTTAGAAGGTTAGATGCAAGCCGGCTAAGGTTGATAGAGTTTGGATTACCGGTTGTTAACTGATTCACATGATATCTTGTATGATTAGGGTTGAGTGTATCAGGGCCATGTTTTAAATGTAACCTCTGAGCTAGAATACCAGCTTCCCTACCTCGTGGTATAGGTTGTTAACCGATTCACATGATAGCTTGCATGAGTAGCTTATCCTTCATATGCTAGGTTATATGTTAGTTATTTGTTTCATAACATGAAAAGTATATCGTATATGTTAAGGTTTTATATTTTACATATACATCTCTTTTATGTTATTCATGTTTTATTAAACTCGACATTTCGTGGCTGGGAGAACTCAGAGTTACTCCCCACTGACTGTGGCTTCCGTGTTTATATTTAATGCGGTTGGCAGGTTTGTGATGCATACTTGGGTACATTGACGAGCTAGCGAGCGAAGTATTACCTTGGACCTATATTCGGTTCTTAGGATTGTATATTTTAATACACTCTTTTATTTCCGTATTTATACGGGAGATATGTCTCCCGTTTTAGATACTTCTTATGTATAATATTTTTTCCTTTTTGTTATGAACCTTTTTCTTTAAGACACCTTTGTTATGATGAATATATTTAATAGTAGGTTCCGGTTTTAAATTTTACCGATTTTCACTAAAGTGAACCTATTAGAAACGTATTCTCATCTTTTATTTATTTAAATTACTTGTTTATCTTTCCGCAAATTAGAGGGTGTCACAGTTGGTATCAGAGCATTTTTGCTCCCGACGCACGTTTGTGTACCCTTGTATAAATAACTTGACCTTAATAAAATAATAAACTTGTGAGATAGAATGGTAGGATGGGTAGATTAGGATTTATGTTGTAGTCTCCTTGTGCTTGCTAAATGATAAGTACTAATCGGTGTTTTCTTTTGCAAGATGCCTCCGAGAGTTGACAACGCGATCCTAGAAGCTCTTACTCTTATTATGCAGAATCAGCAAAGTTAAGTTTTAATTTAGAATTTCCGAGTTCGTATTTGGAATTTCCGCGAGATTTCATGAGAATCCCGTTTTAAGTCGTCTTTGACTTTTCTTGACTTTTAAGTCGTCTTTGACTTTTCTTGACTTTTAAGTCGTCTTTGACTTTTATTGACTTTTAAGTCGTCTTTGACTTTTCTTGAATTTTAAGTGGTGCCATTCGGTTACGTGCTGATGATCTCTTTGACCATCACTTTGACCAGTTACGTGGTGCTTCAACTTTTTCAAAGATTGATCTTAGATCGGGTTATCATCAAATTCCCGTTCGTGAAGCAGATATTCCCAAGACTGCTTTTAGCTCGAGGTATGGTCATTTCGAATTTAAAGTGATGCCATTCGGTTTGATTAACGCTCCAGCAATATTCATGGATCAGATGAATCGTACCTTCAGCGAGTACCTCGATAAATGTGTTCATTGATGATATTTTGGATCTTTTCTAAATCTAAGGAAAAACATGCTGATCACCTCCGAACCATTTTGGGTGTTCTTCGACGCCAAAAATAGTACGCTAAGTTCTCTAAATGTGAATTCTGGTTGCCCGAGGTGTCTTTCCTTGCTCATGTCATTTCAAAAGACGGTGTTATGGTCGATCCAGCTAAAATTGAGGCCATGGTGGAATGGAAGAGTCCATCTCCTTTTTCCTCTTTCAATCCAAGGTCAAACTTCCATGACAAAAGACCTTTTTCTCCCTCTTCCCCTAATGCCTATGCTAACCAGAGATGTTTCAATGCTCCCCCTCAAGATCAAGCTCGAAGACGATTTTGTGACGGTTGTAGGAAACCCTTTCACCCCGGAGTAGGATGCTATGATAGGCCCCTCTTTTGCTTTTTCTACAAGAAGCCTGGACACCTCATTTGTGAATGTCCCGATCGTCAGACTTTCGCAACCGGTGCCAAAGCTAAAGGATCCAGCTATGTACTCCGTCGAGCCGAAGTCGATATCCCCGGAGATAGTGTCTGGTAGTTTCACTTCCTTAAATCAACCTCATTTTCTTTTCTCGCCTTCGTCTTTTAATTTCTTCTTATCGTAGTCTTTAATGATGCTTCCTAAGGTTCCTTGTATCATGTTCTTTTATCCCTACTCTCTTGAGAGGTAGTTTTCTTTTAGCTATCGTAAGGGTTAGTAGATGTGTTTTGAAGCAGTTTCGAATATGATACCTAACCGTCCTATTGAGCTAGTTTCGTGTTTAAATGATTATAGAAAATTGAGAATAAGCTTAGGATGAAACTCTCCTAGTGGTTTTAGATTATGAAAACTTGAAGTTGCAATATCTTTTTGAGGATCGAAATAAGCTTAATGATAGTTGTAGTTGTGGTTAGGAAGTTGAGTGATTTTTTTTTAAGTTACTTGGGAATTTGTTGTCGTTAAATGTTGGACCCTAACGGGAATAAATACTTTGTGGAATTAGGATTGGATGACACAACTTGAGGAATATCGTCATAAGCGAAAACCGATGTATTGAGAGTTTGGAAGAGATAAATAAATTGATTTACGGTCGCATTGCCCTATGTTTGGCAAAAGTTAAGTGAAATGAGATTTGTGTGACTAATCTCTTTGAGGTTTTGTGATTCAACTTTTGAGGATGAGAAGGTTCATTGTTAATAATTTAGGGTAATGAATTTTGGAATAAATTGGATCAAAGGATTTCATAGTAAGTCTCTTTTACCTTGTGGTTGTTAGCGGTCTTGTTTCCCTAATTATAAATATTTTGATGGTGGTTTCCAATAAGAGTTTTGATGGAGCTAAGAAGATTAGAGTTCGTAATGAATCTTTCATGGGTTGTTAGTTATGGAGTTTACCGTCCCGATGGACCTTAGAAGATTCTAATTGAATTTGAATAATTGGGAGTTGTTACTCGATGTGTCATGCTTATGAAATATTTTGGTAGGGATCTTATGATTGAAAATGTTGAGGATATATTGCACTCTCTTGAGGACTAGATTCTGGTGCAGTTAGTGTTGTCGAGTTACGATCGACATTTGAATTTTCATAGATGGAAGATAGTATTGTGGTTCATTCCTCTCTCTTCCCTCAAATTGATCCTTAGTCAATCCGCTACCTTTCAATCCTTTCCCTTTGTAGTCCTTTTTAATCGTTTGGGCGTACCTCCTATTATCGATTTGTGATTTCGATGTTCGAGTCGCTCTACGTTCGTGTAATGTCTTCTTATTGTGTTTCTATCCTTGAGAAAACTTTTAAAATCTCCTTCTTTCTTCCCTCTTTCTATTCGATTTATTCTTTCGAATATGCCGTTCCTTCTATCGAATATCATCTCTTATAGATAGATTATTAGAAGCTTTAGTTAGAAATTTTAGGCATAGATAGTAGAGTTATTACCTTTACTATAGAATTTTTGAACTAAAAGCTTTTGGACATGTTTGATGATTTCAAGTAGTTTTACCGTCAAGGAGTGTTGAGACTCGTTATTGGAGACGTTCGATAACTAGTTTTCTCATTTGTTGATGCGAAAATGTATCTTTTAAGTCTTTGACTTGGGACGTCGATGTTCTTAACTGCAGACGAGAACCTTCCACCCCGTTGATAAGATCCTGTATTTTTATTACAAATATATTTTTAAAAGGTTTGAAATAGACCTACATATATGTCACATTCCTTCTTATAAGTTTCGAGGACGAAACTTTTTAAAAGGAGGGGTGATTGTAACAACCCGTAATTTGAAAGACCGAAATTATATTTGAAAAAAATATAAATTTAATTTATTTTAATTTATTACGATTTATTTGAATTTATTATAATTTAATATAATTATTTTGAATTTATTCGGAATTAAAGAGTATATTTTACGGTTTAACCCCGAACGTCATTTAACTATTCCCGAGTCAACTTAAGTCCCGAAACAAACCCGAAACCCGACTCTTGCATGAGTCACACGCCCAAGTCAACTCTTTCCACTCATATTAGATCTTTTGATTAAACTAATAATAATATCTAAGATATTTGTAACTTTATCAATCTGTCCGTTTAAATTACGCAAATCGCTTAAAAACAGACCCGACTTCTACCTATCCCACACGCCTCTTTTTCCCCTCTTAGGATTTGATATTTTCTTTCTTTTGATTAAGATAACATAATATCTAAATAATATCTAGATATTTGATTAAATTAACATAATATCTAATAATATCTAAATAATTACCATAATATATTTATAAAACCCGAGTCAATCCCGTAACAACAATTTCAAAACCCGACTCCATTAATCCTCTATATTTACACGGCACTCTCCTCCTCTTACTCACTACTTATCTTTTCATTTTACATTAAATCAACTTAATATCTAATTAATACCTTCTTTAATATAATCATAATCGTTCTCCATGTTCTTGATCGTTCTTGATCGTTCTTGAGCAAAATCGTCACAAAACCTTCGTTACTTGGTCAAATCCGTCCTAACTTATATTTCTAGAGTCTCCTCTCCGCTCTTCATCTCCATGTACGTTTTATTTTCAATTCCGACAAAATCGTTTTCAACACTTTAATTGTTGAAATCGAGTTTTAATTCTAATAATGTTATTTTTGTCATTTCTTATAGGAGAAGATTATGAAGACGAGTTTGGTGACTCGTATATTTTAGAAGAAGATTAGTAGACGGGTTTTTAGTTCTTATTTTTGGTGCTACATGATTTTGTGCTAGCTAAGGTAACGATTCCGAGTTACTCGACGAATTAATGTTACATACTTTTACTTATGTTTTGTTATTTACGGTTTTAAGTAGTAACATGATAGGTTGTTATTATTATTAAGTTTTATGAGATTTTAACATATATAAGGTTTTTGACATGTTGGGTGATTTGTTCATAATCATAATTTTTAGTATGAATGATGGTTGAATTGATTGTTAAAATGGATGTTGTTAATTAAAACATGTTAGAAATAATTTAGAGTGGTGGTTGGTGTTGGCCGTGAGTGATGGCCGTGAGTGGTGGCTGGAAACCGACCCAAACCAGGCCGGTTCAGACCCGGTCTGGGTTGGTCCGTGAATTGCCCTTTGGGCTTGTGTCGATACTTGATTGTTTTGTTGTTGTTTTGACGGGTTTTAAATATGTTAAGCATGCGGGAAATATTAAGAAACGGTTTTAAAAATAGTTGACCAAAACCGGCCCAAACCAGGCCCGTGGGCCCAGTCCAGGCCCGGTTCATGTCTCGGCCCGGTCCGGTCTTGGCTGACCCGTGAGTCCCCTTTTGGCTTGTGACGGTTTTTGAGTTTATTGTTATTATTATATCATGTTGTGTAATATTTAGCAAGTGGGAAATTTTAATAAGTAAATTATTTAATTAAACGTTTTTTTTCATAATATCATTATTTCTCACATGTTAGAAATTATAGCATGAGATTATAGTTTAATTGGATATCCTTTAAGTCAAGCGGGTTTCGTAAGAATTAATAGTTCACATGTTAGAAATTAGAATAAAATAGCATGAAATGAATATGATGTTCTTATGTTCAAGCCTAAATGGCTAAGACTCTATTTCTAGCCGGTTTGACCAAACGGGTTTGGTCAAACTAAGATCTAGTCAGCCCCGTTTTGACTGATGACCCGTCGCGGGACTTGGGTCGGGGATTTGTCTTCAAGTAAGGTTGTATTTAATTAATGAATTAGCCTTAGTAGATATGAGGCGATATGATATTTG
This sequence comes from Heliosperma pusillum, assembly GCA_022085475.1. Lineage (NCBI taxonomy): Eukaryota > Viridiplantae > Streptophyta > Magnoliopsida > Caryophyllales > Caryophyllaceae > Heliosperma > Heliosperma pusillum. Next base: position 49,911 of record JAIUZE010019665.1, read on the forward strand.
ATTATGATTTATATGCAATTAGTCACATGATAGGATGTTTTTCCCGTGACTGTTTAATTGTATGCTATATGTCGTGTTGACTAAGTACCCATAGAGAATTATGAGTATATGGCGTCTTGACCATTCTAATTCTAAATGAGTATCTTGGACCATGACATTAATAGGCCTTACTATCTTTAACGAGTATATAGTTCACTGCTTGATAGCTTTTGTGTTCCCGGCTTGGGGGGTTTATCTCAAAGCTGGGGCTTGGTTGCCTAATTGCTTCCACTTTGGGAATAGAGCCAGCTTAAGTACTACCCAACTCTGCTTAGGGGGTCGCCTAGTAGAGATTCTCATGTACTGTTGGTCATGAGAAAAGGAATAGGTTAGCTGTTGTCGCTAGGTCTGATCAGTCTAGGACTAGGATGTTTTCCTACCTTGTGGTATAGACTCGAGTTACAGAAGTCGACTATTGACTGTACTAAGAACTTATGCCTGTTTCTAGACGGATTGGTCTTTCATGTTTGTATGATTCTATGAATCTTAGAAGGTGAGATGCAAGCCTGCTAAGGTTGATAGAGTTTGGATTAACGATTGTTAACTGATTCACATGATTACGTGTTGATTAGGGTTTGAGTGTATCATGGCCATGTTACAGGGTAACCTCTGAGCTAGCATACCAACTTCCCTACCTCTTGTTATAGTTTATTATCAGATTCACATGATAGCAGCTTGCATGAGTAGCGATCCTTCATATCTAGGTTATATTTAGTTATTTTTTCATAATAACATGAAAAGCATATCCTATATGTTAAGGTTTTGTATTTTCCATATACATTGCTTTTATGTTATTCATGTTTTATTAAACTCGACATTTCGTGGCTGGGAGAACTCGGAGTTACTCCCCACTGACTGTTGCTTCCGTGTTTATATTTAATGCGGTTGGCAGGTTTGTGATGCATACTTGGGTACATTGACGAGCTAGCGAGCGAAGTATTACCTTGGATCTATATTCGGTTATTAGGATTGTATATTTTAATACACTCTTTTATTTCCGTATTTATACGGGAGATATGTCTCCCGTTTTAGATACTTCTTATGTATAATATTATTTCCTTTTTGTTATGAACCTTTTTCTTTAAGACACCTTTGTTATGATGAATATATTTAATAGTAGGTTCCGGTTTTAAATTTTACCGATTTTCACTAAAGTGAACCTATTAGAAACGTATTCTCATCTTTTATTTATTTAAATTACTTGTTTATCTTTCCGCAAATTAGAGGGTGTCACAGTCTTAAGGTGGATCATTGTGTTACCTAGAAGAAGTATCCTCTACTGAAGATTTGAAGATTTACAAGCCTAATTGAAGTGTATTTCTTCCTCATCGATGTTTTCTCTCGTCCTTAATGTATCATGCTCTCTTCCTTCTATCTAAGTGCTTCTTTCTCTTCCAACTTGTTTGCCTCTTGGAAAGTACTCTTGTTACTTTCCTCCTCCTTATCAATTTGTACCATCAACTTCCTTATGTGACTTTTTATGGATGTCATACCCTTTTGTTTGTGGCATATTATACTTAGTCGGAAGAATTTTGGACTTTGTGGAATGTTAGTGTTGGTTGGTTCGAATGAATTCGGGATTTGAGGAAAATGGTGTAGATCTAAGTTCACCCCGTAGTGTTGAGTGGTTGTATCCTTGAAGAAAGAGTGGTAAGATATGTTTGATGATTTTAGTGTATAAATGCCTGCCATGACTTGTGTGTAAATAGTCCATGATTTTCGATGGTGTAAGATTGAATGAGTTGGCTAGGACTTCTTAACTCATTAGTAATTTAATCTTTTGGACTTAGAAGTTTAGTATTGTTTTGAAAACATGCTTATGATATGTCTAATTGGTGTAAATAAGAAGTTTTGAATGATATCTTGAGGTGCGAAATACTTTTGAGGTTAAGTGACGTCTTGTGGTTTCCTATTGTGTGTTTGTGAGTATAGGCTTGGTGGGAAAGCTTTTGGCTATAGTTCTTGGATTTAAAGATATGATCTTATCTTATGGCATCAGAGACTCGTTTGAAGTAGTAAGGTTTCGTTGTAAGTTGAACTATATTACTTGAGGATTATAGATATGAGCGAGATTCGATGATGTGAGCTATGATGGAAATACCTTGGGACGTTAATGATGATGTTTGACTTGAGGTTGTACTTTGATAATAATGAACTCGTGGGCTATATGACTTGAAAGTGACCGATTATAAGGGAGTCTTTGTTAGTCTTTCAGTTAAAGAAACCTTTGAGGTTGTGTTGAATATTTGAGCTAAAGGAATGTTACTATGTTTGAGTTGCAATTCCGCAATTGGGAATTCGTGTTATATGAAAGGGTGGATAAATTGGGTTGTAATCGATTTGTTAAATCTAGGTGTACCTTACTTTGATGATTGTGGTACGATGGTCCCTTGTAAGAGACCTTTGTTTGGGATGAGTTGCTTTACTATCACCCTAAGTCAAAAAGGAGAAATTTTGTGGATTAAACATTAAACCTTAAACCTTTACTCGTGCCATTATCCCTTTCCATTTCCTTTCATGCAAGTTCCTACTAAGCCCGATTCCTAGGAAATTGTTTTCTCTTATCTTTTCCTTTGCTTGGCTATCTTCATAGCTATATCTATCCAATATCTAGCTTTTGGATCCCTCCCTCTAGCGTTCCTCTAATTTTCGTCCGATCTTATCCCGTTTCGTGTTTCCCTCGAACTCTCCTATCGTTTCCAATGTCATGGTGTCATTGTCTTTCCTCTGGTGAGATGATTAGGTTGTTAGCTAGATTCGTGTTGATTTTGACCATAAATAGGATTGGGATTTAACTCGAGGATGAATCTGTTGGTTGGATTGTACCTCTCTTGGTGGCTCAGTTATTGGAGCTTGCTGTGTAGTGCTTTATTTTTTTGGGAAAATCAAGTTGAGCGAGATGATATTCGTGTTGTTGAGTTTATATCGGTTGATTGGATATCATTGGAATTAGATGTCTCTAATTGGTGGATTCTAAAAGAGACTTGTCTACGGCGATAATTAGAGTCTGGTCACACCAAACGTTTGAGGAGTTTTTGTATAAATGAAAATCGATCCCATTTTGAGTTTTAGTGATCTAAATGATTTGAATGTTGTCGGATTTCCATGATGGTCATGGTGTTTTGGAATTAGTAATTCTTTTTATCTTAAAGGAACCGTAGTTTGCCGAATGTGACTATTTATATTGAGGCTTAGAAGCGTAGTATGATCGAATTAAGGATTTAGGGCGTATTAAAGAATTCTTATAAGCGATAATGGATTGTGGATTTTCCCTTGTCGTGAGATTGGATGAGATAGTGGTATTAGATAATTATGTTTGGTTGAGTGGATTGTATTTGATTTTCGGGATGAGAAAGTTCATTGTAAATAGGATAAGGAGTTTGAAGTAAAATTGATTAAAGGATTTCATGGTAAGTCTTACTTTGTGGGTTTGGTTAGCGATCTTGATTTCCATAGATAAATAATTTGTTGGTGGTTCTAGTAAGAGTTTTGATGAAACTAAGGAAAAAAGATTAGCGTAGTAATTGAATCTTCATGTGGATTGTTAGTTTTAGTCTACGTGCGAGGCGACCTTAGTAGATTCTAATTGGATTCGAATATTGGGAATTGTTACTCGAAGTTTCGTGATTATGGAATATTTTTGTAGGATTTCTGATGATTGAAAATGATGAGTTGCAAATTGGGTAAATTGCATTCTCTTGATGATTTGGTTTATTAGTAGATTTAGTGATGTCGAATTCTTGTAGATCTTCCTGCTGACTTTATCTTGATCGTCCTATTCTTAAGAGTTCGATTTATTTCGTTTTTGCGTGTTTTGTATACATTTTGTTACCCTGAATTGTGCGTGAAATGTGCGAGTCGCTCTATGTACTTGTAATGTCGTGTTATTTTGATTTTATCCTTGAGAAAACTTCCAAATTTTCATATTGTATTTCCAATCTATGGTTTCACCGAAGTTTTAAAGATGAATTTGGTACCTCCTTTTTGGAGAAAATGGATTTCTTTTGCTTTTATATTTGGATTTTGCGTTTGGTTGGATGTTTGCACTTGTTATTGGAGACGTCTGATAACTAGTCCTGCACTTACTAACGTTTGTTATGATTTTCGATTTCACTATTTCGACATTGATTTGTTTTTTGATAGCAGGAGTTCTCGTTCGCGACGGGCACTCTTGTGATTCGTAAATAAAGTTTCGCACTTATAAAAATTTCCTTAAACCCTTTTCGAGATGAACCTCGTTTCATAAATGTTTCCCTTATAAAAGTTTTCGTACTAATTTTGAAAACCGATTCTTGTCCTTGATACTTTTGTTTTCTACTCTCAAGTTTCGAGGACGAAACTTTTTAAAAGGTGGGGTGATTGTAACTGAAAGTCCTAGACCTCTAATTAGACTCCTCTAATTATTTCATTAAATTACTTTAACTTAATGATTTAGGATCTAGTTATCATGCATGCCAATATAAAAGCATAAAAGAAAAGATAAGACCAAAATATCCTTACATTGGGATTTTTGGTTCAATATAGGCACAATAAGAACTCCTTCTTATTGTTCTTGAGCATGAAATTAAGTGGATGATCCTCCAAAAAATAACCTCCAAAGTAGAAGGTCTCCTTCTTGTTGCACCCAAGATTAAACCCAAATAATCTTACCTTATTATTAACTAGATAATAAGTAAGATAAAAACTACTAATATTATTGTATTACTACTCTAGTAATATATAGTGAATATTAGTATATATGAGAGTTTAGAGAGAAGTTGAGTTTAGAAAGAGAAATGAAAAGAAGCATAATGAATTGAAGTGATAATAAAATTGAACAACAATTGTTCAATATGAAGGCCATTTTGGCCGGTCACTATGAGCCCTTTATGGCTCTTATTTTGCTTCTTTTACTCACATGCAAAAGACTTTGAGTGTTGGTAGTAATTGTGATGATGATTGTGTCATAACAATTCATTATTATGTGATGGAGGGTAGAATTGGTAGTGTAAAATAACTAATGATTTTACCTACTCAAAACCGGTCCACTTGTGTCCATAATGGACCATTTTGATTTTTGATATTTGTCTCACAAATACTTATTAATCATATCCTTAATTATCTTGTATAATTAAGTGTTAATTTGATCATATAACAATTATATGACTCAAATTAATAAACAATATGTACTTAACTTTTAAGTGATATTTTACCATTATATCAATATATAATGGATTCCACAATGCCCAGTTAATTTATTTTACAACTCCTTGTAAATATAATTAACTAATTACCTCTACCTCAAAATATATGCATAACCTCAACTAATTTAATGAATTAACGATTAATCAATAAATTAAATCTTATTTAATCGTATTAAAATAAGACGTAAAATTTATTTAGTCAGTTATCGTATAATTAACTAATAAACTTAAGTGGAATGAGTTCGCAACTCAATTTCCAATAAATAACTCTCGTAACTAAACGTACATATCAAATATATGTAATGTTCTAATTAAACTGTATAGTATACAAATAATTAGTATTCTATTTGGGTCTCATCCTATAGGTGTGACCTAAAGGGCTCAGTTGATTACCGCCGTCATACGACAATAACGTCAAACTCTAGTCAGCCAAGCGTTACCGATTTACGTTAATCAACTGACGTGGAGTATCAAAATATACTAATCATGCCACGTATATTCCAAATGAGATTTATTATATAAATGCACTATTGTGGAGGACATTTACTCCAACAGCGGGAAAGATAGAAACCGCAATAGATATTGGTACATTAGGATAAAGTGTAGAACAAGAGATAATTTCTCTGGATGGTAAGGATATGGGAGTATCCTCACTAGATGTAGGCTCGATTGATAATTTATTAGCATAAGTCGAAGACACAAAGGACATAGAAGCACCGGTATCAAAAAGAATAAGACACGGTTACTCTAAGATTGAGAACATACCCGTAATTATCTCCGGATGATCTTCGGCTTTGGCACGGCTCATAACAAAGATAGAACCCTTTGGTTTAGAAATAGGAGGGGGCAACTTTCGATCGGGGCAATCGTCATAACGGTGACCCATCTTTTGGCAAAAGAAGCAAACATAGGGTCGGTTGAAACATGCCACACCAGGGTGGTGTGGAAGTCTACAACGGTTGCAAAAGCGACCTTGAGCTTGAGGAGGAGCATATGGCCTATGAGCCACATTAGAAGTAGCTCGAGGAATGAAAGGAGCGGGAGCTCTTGCATTTGCATTTGGGGGAGGATTGAATCTCCTCTTGTTAGCATAAGAGTTGGAGGAAGAAGGAGTAAACGGTCTCTTCCCATAGACATTTGGCCTAGGAGTGAAAGAAGGAGAGGGTTTATTCATCATAGCTTCATCCCTAATGGCCTTCATGGAATTCTCGGCCCCATAAAGCATCATCATATAAATCCCCAAAGGAAGTAGTATTCCTCCTCACTTTACTTTGAAGTAAAGCACTCAGCTTGTTGCAGTAGTAGAAAGCTCGGTCCTCGTCATCTTTGATAAGCCTCAGAGCAAAATGAGCAAGCTTGTTGAACTCCGTAGTGAAGTCTTGTGCCGACAAGTTACCTTGCTTGAAGTCAATAAATTCCTTGAGCTCCTTAGGATAGAATCGACCTTCCACTAGAGCTTTGAAACAAGCCCAATTGAAATCATCTTCAAGAGTAGCGGTGGCACTAGTGATAGCCCACCAATTATCTGCTTCCCTTACAAGGAAGTGCTTTGCAATCCTTACCTTGTCCTCTTCACGGACTTGGTATAGATCAAATTGCTTCTCCATTTCTCGGAACCAATCCGATAGCTCGGTAGGGTCCGGCTAACCACCGTAAGGTATAATCTTACTCCTAGCTATTTGACTTGCCACCCAAGCATAGCCTCCTTGGTGGTTATCTTCTCTTAGAGGGGGTGAAAGTCCATAGACCTTAATTAGACTCCTCTAATTAGTTGCTAAATTACTTGTTAATTTAGTATTTCATGATCTATGTAACATGCATGCACATATAAAGACATTTATATAAAAGAAGAAATTTCCTCACATTGATATGGAAATAATATGGGCACAACAAGAACTCCTTCTTGTTATTCTTGAGCTAATAATATGGATGAACAAGAAATCTCCAAACTAGAAGACCTCCTTCAAGTTGCACCAAGACGACACCAAATAATCTACCCTTATTATTATCTAGATAATAAGATAGATAATATACTACTAATATTAGACTATATTACTACACTAGTAATACTTAGGAAATATTAGTATATGAGAGTTTTTAGTGAGAGGAAGGATTTTAGAGAGAAGTGTAAAATTGCACAAAATGAAGTAGTAGAAAAATGAACAACAATTGTTCATTATAAAGACCATTTGGCCGGACCACCTTGTCCAAAAATGGACTCTTATTTTGTTTAATTTGATCACATGCATTAGAGTGGAGTGTTGTAGTATATGTGATGATTGTATTCTACTTGTTATGTCACTTTCAATTTGTAACTAAAGAGTGTAAACAAGAACAACAATCATCACCTTTGTAACTACAATATAACCGGCCATTATGGCCTAGTTTGATCCATATTGATTTTTGATATTTGTCTCACAAATACTTATTGATCATATGGTTAATTATATTGTATAATTAAGTGTTAATTGGATCATATAACAATTATATGACTCAATTAAATAAATAATATGTACTTAACATTTTAAGTAATATTTTACCATTATATCAATATATAATGAGGATCCCACATGACTTAGTTAATTATTTACAAACTCCTTGTAAATATAATTAACATAATTACCTCTATCTCCAAAAACCTCAACTAATTTAGTATTTCAACGATTAATTAAGAAGTAAACTTATGTAATGGATTAAAATAAGATATAATTTTATTAGTCAATTATCGCATAATTGAAAAATAAGTTTAATCGAATTTGAGTTCTTAACTCAATTTCTAACAATTAACTCTCGTAAATATCGAATATATGTAATGTACTAATTAACTGTATCGTATACAAATAATTAGTTACTATTTGGGCATTCATCCTTTCGGTTGTGACGAAGGGATCAGTTGATCACCGCCGTCAAACGAAATAAGTCAAACTTAGTCAAGCCAACCGTTATCTGATTTAGTTAATCAACTGAGTAATTATCATTTAGTCAATAAATTCCCCAATTATATGCATTAATAGATTTATTATGTGGCGCATATTGTGGAGGACACCTACTCAAAAACTCTCCACTTGTCTGACACAAGTGTGCGTCACCGATTCTCTTGTCTCTTTATCACATCTCCCACTCAACGCAAGGTGTCTTTCAGGTCGCACTTGCGATTGACAATATCTAGAGTGGTTTTCTCGATAGGGAGAGTAACGGTCTGACCGGAAAATCTACCATAGATCTCTTTCCGAGCGTGGCCACGCATTTACAGTAACTTCTCCTAGAGTGGCCTAAAGATGTTTTTACCCAACGTGGGTGGACAATTCCCGTTGATCCATCTACTCTGTATAATGCAGATCACCATGATCCAGAAGAAGTCCATCGGCCTCCTTTTACGGCACGACCTAGAACATCAACCAAAACCAATCGGAAAATGCACCGACTCAGATAGACGGTCGCCAGTCAAAAGAATCGACTTATAGGAATAAGATAGAAGACCCTGCCACAACCAGGCATCAAATAATTGATTTAAGGGTCTCTACAATGTCACTGTCCGACAGAGTGTCATACAGTCTGTCTATGTAAACGACCAGTCATCTCCATGCCCCCATGGTGCTGAACCAACCATTGATCGACTTACAATCTAGTCATTTCGAGACGTCACCTCATTGAGTGACTAGGGACAAAATACTAAGTTCGTCCTGTTCACTTGAATTGGGTTCAACCTTTCTTTCAACCAATTCGGATAAACAAAGTATTAAAATTTATTCAAACTAAATAAAAGCGTTG
>JAIUZE010019666.1:0-24619 GCA_022085475.1 Heliosperma pusillum
AAAACAAAGTCTGAGATTCACATATTAAGGTCTGAGATTCACAAAACAAACAAAGTCCAAGTTTAATGAATGAATTTGGTGAGGCTAGCCGCCTCGCCATAATTAGCTGCCTCACCGGATCCGGTCTCTATATATATATATATATATATATATATATATATATATAGAATTGGGATCCGGTGAGAACCACTAAGATAATGAGAACCGTGAGAACTCAGTCTTTTGAAATTTATTTTTAAAAAATAAGGACATTTTTGGGTTCGGCGTAGAATTTTATGACTAGGTAACATACATCTTGGTCGAAAAAAATATATGTTACTGACGGAAATTGAGGTGAAATATGATTTATTAATTTTCATGCACCTATTAGTCAGTTTCATGCATCTAACAGTTTTCACGCACCTGGTGAAATATGATCAAGAGAGTCTATTCCCAAAGAGTGAGTCCATGAGTCCTCATCCAAGCCCTTGATTCAAGAGGATGAGAGGCTAGGATTAAAACAAAATGAAAGGTTGAGATTATGAGACACACCCAATCTAATCCTCATGGCGTCTTCCCAAGATTTCCTTACCATCTCTGTATGGCGAGGATCGAAAGAAACCTTTTGCTGTCATGATTAAAAGCATAAAGTTAGGAAAATATTAAGTGAATAAATAAAAAAATAAAAAATCAATAACAAAGATAAATTGAGAAAAACAAATTTAAATAGATATAATTATAATATTTTAAATAATTATACATCAAACCAGTTCCACCAAGACGACCGCAAATTATTTGACGCCTCTTTCCAACATGGCGCATGCTCCTTGTACCCGCAGATTATGGTCTCCGAGATCAGTTTAACCACATCTGCGTCACTGAACCTGAAATTAATAATCATAGTTAAATACATACATTATATATAAATATTATGATTTTTGAATAATCATAATTATGATTAAACAATTAAAGTAAAAGTTAACTAGCCTTACCATACACCTGTTTCCTCATCCGGATCGAGGCGGACTCTGCGAGTAGTAGTCTCCACCGGTGGCGGTGGCGCGTTCCTGTCATTCACTCGTTCATTCTCATCCTCCTGCCCTCTGTTTCCTACATTACTAGTACTACCTCTTCTTCGTCCTCCCGCCATATAGAGAAAAACTAATTTATTCAAAGTTGTCATGAATTAACAAACATGTATGTACAATTAAATGACAAGAAACTATATATTGGTATTAATAAATAATACAAACTATAAATTGTTTTACAAACGACCACACATATAGAAAAAGTAGTTTCAACTAATATAAGAATTAGAAATAATCTTATTCATCATCACTACTTAAATATTGGTTTTCGGAAATGTTGTATTTAAAAAGGGAGTCTATAAAATCTTCTTCTTCCGCTTTATCTTCCTCTTTATCTTCCTCTTTATCTTCTGCTCCGTCTTCCTTCCGCTTCTGCTCATCCTCCTTCTCCTCCTCTTCTACCTTCTCCTCATTATTGTCCTCTACTTGAGCTTCTTCTTCCTCCTCCTCTATAATTTCATTATCATCTGCCCCTTCAATTATTGATAGTAGTGTCTCACTACTAATAACATCTTCTTGAAACGCAGATTCGACAATAGGTGCATCAACATGCGATCTGGCTTTAGTTTTGAATACTGCTGACCACTTCTCTTTATCTCTTTTGATATTTGGATATGAAGTATAATAAACTTGTTCAACTTGATAAGCCAACACAAATGGATCATATTTCGGAAATTTTCTGCTTCGATTAACATCCACAAGTTTATAATCCTTATGTATTTGCATTCCTTGTTCAGAATTATCTATCCAATCACATTTGAATAAAATAACATTATATGTGCTTTTTTCGCCTGTGTACGACAATTCAACAACTTCGTTGAGTGTTCCATAGTAGTCAGCTCCCTCAGTCGAACGTACACATACTCCATTATTAAGTGTAGATTTTTCCAAATCTAACCCATCTTTGAAAGTGCGAAATTTGTATCCGTTAATGAAATAACGTTTCCATGTTCGCACCCTTTTCGAAGGACCTTGTGCTAAGGCAATGAGAACTGGATCTTTTAAGTTGTTTACCTATCATTGTTAAATTATTATCAAATTATAATACCTTCAGGTATTAAAAAAATTGAAAAAAAAGAGTAATCTGGTGTTAGTATGTAGTATGTACTTACTTGTCCTCTAAACCATTGGGGAAATCTTGTGTCAAATTTGTTCCAAATATCCGCGGCTGTGAGAAATTGGGGATATTCTGTTTTGATATAATTTTCAAACATCCTATATATTCATTATAAAAAATGTCGAATTAAGTAATAGTTTTTACATGCATATTATTATAATTAATTATTAATAATTAAAGTTTCAAAGGACGATTTTTTTACTTACACTTCGTTATGCTTCAGTTCTTCTAAATCACAGTTAGATAAAACATATAAGTGTGCACGCTCATATTCGTTGTCTTCTAAAAATCTTTCACGACACTTTCCAGAACAAATTCCCCCGTGATCTTGAAAAATCTTGGGTAAGGTAGAATACGTAGGCTCTTTCGAGCGTACGTCGAGATCCTTGGCTTTTGTGTCCACGTTCTCTTCAAAATAAAAGGAACAGAAATTGGCAATTTCTTCAAGCAAATACGCGTTGCATATAGAACCTTCAACACGCGCTTTATTTCCAATCTTTTTTTCAAATGATTTAAGAACCTATAAAAAACTTGGATAAGATAGAATGAAATTAAAGTTAAAATTGGATAATTGTGGAATTAATTACCTCTCAAAAGGATACATCCACCTATATTGCACTGGACCACCCATTTTCAGTTCATACGGCAAATGAATTGGTAAATGCTCCATTGAGTGAAAAAAAGATGGTGGAAATATCTTCTCTAACTTGCAAATGATTTCGGCAATGTTGTTCTCGAGAGTAGTTATTTTTTCAACTTGTATCGATGAAGTACACAAATCTCTGAAAAATTGGTTAAGCTCAGTTATAGCATTCCACTCATTCTTCGGAAGAAGGTTCCTTAAAGCCACTGGAAGTAAACGCTCCATAAACACGTGACAATCATGACTTTTCAATCCATGTAGTTTCAACTCGTGTTTATCAACACATCTACTCAGATCTGAAGCATAACCGTCCGGAAATCTAAAATTGGATATCCAATCACACAACACCTTCTTTTGTTCTTTATTCAAAATGAATGAATCCATTTTTCGCTGTTTAGAACAAACGGTCAACATGTCCTCTTGTGCTTGTGGGGTAAACTTTGTCTTGTTTTTCACATTCATCACCGTGTGAATCAGTTGCTCGAAAACGTTTTTCTCGATATGCATTACATCAAGGTTATGACGAATTAATAGTGTTCTCCAATAAGGAAGTTCCCAAAAAATGCTTTGTTTCCACCACCCAACTCGAGAAACGTTTAACGAGTCCAATTCAGCTTTACTTGCATCCACAACTTTGGGAAAATGCTTCACACAATCCCACACTTCTTCACCCGTTAATCTCGTAGCAGCAAAATCTTTCTCAACTCGTCCTTTTTGAAAATTAACTTTATCTTTGCGGAAAACATGATCAGGTTGTAAAAACTGTCTATGACAATCAAACCAACTCCATTTTTTACTTTTATAAAGCCAAAACGACTTAGTCTCCTTCTCCATACAATATGGACACGCATGTTCACCAGCAGTTGACCAACCCGATCACATGCCGTAAGCAGGAAAGTCATTGATAGTCCATAATAGTACGGCTCTAAGATCAAAGTTCTGCTTTCTAGAGACGTCGTATGTGTACAACCCTGTCTCCCACAACTGCTTCAACTCGCTAATTAACGGTTGTAAATAAACGTCAAGAAATTTTTTGGGACTGTTCGGACCGGGTATAAGTAATGATAGAAACATAAACTGTCTTTTCATACATAGCCAGGGTGGTAAATTGTATGGAGTGAGCATTACCGGCCAGCAGGAGTACGACTTTCCGTATTGCCCGAAAGGTGCGAAACCATCAGTACAAAGACCAAGTCGAACATTTCGAGGCTCACTTGCAAAAGAAGGATGAATGCGATCAAAATGTTTCCAAGCCTCGCCGTCACTTGGATGAGACATTATCCCGCTGACACGTGGATTTTCATGATGCCACCGCATCTCTGCCGCAATTAGTTTTGTGGCATAAAGTCGTTGCAAACGCGGTCCTATTGGGAAATAAGTTAAAATATTTTTCCCAACCCTTTTGCCATTTGCATTCTTTTGTTTTTTATATCGATCTCTACCACATTTTCTACACTTATCGAGAAGACTATCATCATCCCAAAACAACATACATCCTATTTCACACGCATCTATCTTTTCATAAGGCAGTTGAAGAGCTTTAAGAATATTTTTGGTTTCATAGAAGTTACGCGTCATAACATGATTTTCAGGAATAATGTCCCCTATAAATGACGCGATACCATCTACACATTTGTGGGGTAAATTGTATTCACATTTCAAAGTTACCAACCGGGAAGCTGACTGCAACAGAGAGATACGACTCCCCTCATACACCGGTTTATTGGCATGTTCCAACATTTTGAAAAAGGCTAGTACATTAGGATTTGGAGATTCATCAACCACTTCGGCGTCAACATTTTCCATTATAATTTCATTAATGTTGTCGCGCAACGCATCCTCCACCATATCCCTATAGGGATTGTCAGACCTCTCCTCAACGGGAAAATTTTCACCATGGCACACCCAATCATAATAGTCATCACAAAAGCCCCAAAGCCCTAGGTGTTTTCGTACTTCTTGTTCGACTAAAAATTTGCGATTTCTACACTTTACACATGGGCACCTAATTTCCTTACATCTACCGTAATCTTCTTGATTCTTAACATAATTAATGAATTCATTAACGCCCTTTACAAACTCCTGCCTTAATTTTTTATTACAATCCAATCTTTCATACATCCATGCCCGTTGTACTCTTTTCATTTCAAATCTACATACACGTTTATAATTATTATTATCGACTTAAATAAATATTCAAAACAATAACAACAAGAACTAAAAGTTTACTAATAGCAACAATAACAACAATAACTACTAATAATAGTAACAATAACTCCTATTACACAAACAAACAACAAACAACAAACAACAAACAACAAACAACAAACAACAAACAACCTCCAACCTCCAACAACAACAACAACAACAACAACAACAACAACATCTTCCACCTGCAAAAAAAAAGTAATATTCGAGTTCATGGGGTCCTTATCTCTCCAACCTAAACCCATCTTTGAATCTTTCATACCATTAGTAAATACTAATCATTTAATTAATTGTTATGAGACGAAAATTCGGCAGCAATTCCCTACAGTTCTCCAAATACACAATGTTGAATGACGTGTCACTCTCCATATGTATTCAGAGAACATTAAAGGAACTGTCAACCAAACTTAATCGTCAAATAACAATTAAAAAAATGATTAGTATTTACCACCTAAATGGCATTAAAGATTCAAAGACAGTCCCAAAACGGGGACTATTCAAGAATTACACCTAATGCGTAATTCTTTAACGGGTACTAAGTCTATCATATATGAACAACATTTCCTTAATAATTGTGACAAAAGTAAAGCACGACAAATGACCGGGACGGAGGGAGTAATAATAATTATCTATATTAATAATTACAACAATTCAAAGGAGGGAGGGTGGCAGTGGGGTGGGGGTGGGGGCGGCGGCAGGGAGGGAGTTGGCGGCGGCAGGGAGGGGGTGGCGGCAGCAGGGAGGGGGTGGCGGCGGCAGGCAAGGGGAGGGGGTGGTAGATCTGAAAAATCAAATTAAGAAGAGGGAGAGAGATAGAAAGAGGGGCGTACCAATTGAAGGCTCCGGTGGTGTAGGTGGTGGTTCCGGTGGTGTTTGTGGTGGCTCCGGTGGTCTTGGGTTAGGGTGGCGCCGGTGGGGTCTTAGGTAGAGTTGACGGATTTTTAATTGATTTATGTATAATGATATACGGGGAAAGACTTCGCTGTTGGTTATATCAAAAAACCTTGCGACGGAATGTCCGTCGCAAGTCCGTCGCAAGATTTATTATTAAATATTATTTGCGACGGATTTTCCGTCGCAGAAAGAGAATTTCCGTCGCAGAAAGAAATGCCACCTGGCTTTGCCAGTTGTGATATTTCAGTCAATTATTTGAATTTGCGACGGAACTTCCGTCGCAATCTTACAAATTGCGACGGAACTTCCGTCGCAGAGGTTCCTGCCATGTTATTTTTCTAGGCGCCATGGCTGGAAACTCTGCTACGGAATATCCGTCGCAAATCCGTCGCAAGATTCTATTTCCGTCGCAGGATCCGTCGCAAAGGTTTTTTTGCTACGGAATTCGTGTCCGTCGCAAATATTCCGTCGCTAATGAAATACTTTTTTGTAGTGGCTACCTAGTGTGTGAATTAGTTTGTTGTTGCTGGAGTTAGTCACCTTGTAACTAACTTTGACTTCCATAACAAACTTTGACTTAGTTTGTTACATAGTTTGTTACATAAGCTAGATATTTATTCTAGTTGAGAATCATCTGTATAAATGCTTTGTTTCTATTCTTTGAATGAGAACTTCTACACAATTCTATTTACTCTTTCTCTCACTAAACTTTCTCTCTCTCTAAATTATGTTATATTGTTAAGCTCAAAGCTTCATCAATGGAGTATTGTTATGACATCATGCTCAATTTCACATGGTATTAGAGCAGGTTTTAACCTGTTTCTGCTTATCTTTACTTCCGCTTTACATTTAAAACAATAAAAATCAAAATTACGCTTTTTTTTTTTGCGTGTTGTTTCTTCTTAAAATTCATCATTTTAATATCTTTGAAGCTTTTCTTGTTCAACAATGGCGAATGACAGTACAGCAGAAGAAATTCCTTATACTAATCCATACGATGATCCGTTATATCTTGCAAATTCTGATTCACCAGGGATGAGCCTTGGAAATACTGACTTCGATGGAAAGAATTTCATGACATGGAGCAAGAGTGTTGTAATGGCGCTAGGCACCAAAAACAAGCAAGGTTTTCTCACAGGACTTGTACCAATGCCTTCGCTCACTTCTCCAAAGTATTCACAGTGGATGAGGTGTGATTACATGGTGCATTGCTGGTTGTTAAGGTCAATTATTTGTCCTTTGTTGAAGGAGAATTTTATGACTTGTACTTTGGACTGATATATGTGAAAGGTATGGTCAATCTAATGCACCTTTACTTTATCAGCTAAAGAAAGAGTTAAGGAATATTTCACAAGATAATGCATCTGTAGTTGAGTATTTTACAAAATTAAAGAGATATTGGGATGATATTGATGAATTAGAGGTGGTTCCTGAATGTGAATGTGGAGCTATGACTGCTTGTTCCTGCAATTTGTATAAGAAAATTCTGGATATGGCTTTGCAGGAGAAAGTTCTTACTTTTCTCATGGGATTAAGTGATGTTTATGAACATCCTAGAAATAATATTTTAGCTATGGATCCAGTTCCACCTTTCAACAAAGTCTATTCTATAATTCAACAAATTGAGAGTCAAAAACTGATATCTAGTGTGTTAATTCCTGCACAAGATATTAGTGCTATGAATGCATATAAGTCAAACCAGAAGACTCCTTGGAATGTTTGGAAAAGAGATGTTAAAAGGTATAAAACTGATGAGAGGTGGTGTTCACACTGCAAAAGGAAAGGTCATCTTCCTGAGACTTGTTTCATCAAGTTTCCTGAACTAAAGGAAAAGTTCATGTCTAGGTTCTCTGGCAATGCTACTGATTTTTCTGCAGGACCTTCTGTTTCTACTCCTACTCAAAACCAGATGGCTTCAGTCTCTTATCCTTCCCTTAGGAATTTGCAATCTCAGTACCAGTGTGACAGCACTTCTAAGCAACCAGTTCATTTTGATCCAGAGATGCTGACAGCATTATACAACCATATGATGCAGGTTGCTCACACTAATCAGGATACTCCTGTTGATTTCTCAGATGCTTCAGTAAACTTTGCAGGTATCACGCACTCTTATTTCTAATAAGATGTGTGATTCCTACAAAGATCATTGGATAATATACTCGGGTGCTGGCTATAAACATTTATTTGATGAATTAAAATTGTTAGCAAAACCTATGATGATAGGATTACCAGATGGATCAAAACAACCTGTGACACATGGTGGGAATATTACACTTACATCAGGAATAGTGTTATATGATGTTTTATATGTGCCTGTGTTTCAACACAGCCTACTATCTGTTGCAAAGCTTCTTTCTAGTACTGGTTTGTTGATCAAATTCTTTGTGGATAAATGTGTTATCCAGGACCCTGTTTCTAGTCTTCTTGTAGTTGTTGCACTGCAAGATAGAGGCTTATACAAGCTCAAGCATAAAACTGCAAGAGCTGGTGTTACTACAAGTACTGATAATGCTAATAGTTCTTTTTATGTAACTAATGTTGGTCGATGTAGCTGTACTCCATCTAATAAATGTAAGAGGCATCTTGATGTTGATTTACTTCATGCAAGGCTAGGACATACTTCCTTGTCTAGAATGCAACATATAGATGTTATTCCTTGTAAGGATATTAGACATTATGATTGTGAGACTTGCTTACAAGCAAAGATGCATAGATTTCCTTTTCCTAGAAGCATTAGTAGAGCTGCTTGTAAGTTTGAATTGATACATGTAGACCTCTGGGGTCCTTATAAAACAGCTACTATTACTGGTGCATACTATTTTTTTACCATTGTTGATGATTATTCTAGGGTAACTTGGACATTCCTCTTAAGACATAAGACATAAGTTGTGTCTATTTTAGAAGGATTTTTTGCTCAACCAGAACCTTTATCAATCTAGTGTCAAGATGCTTAGGAGTGACAATGGGACTGAGGTTGTGCAAGACACCTGCTTAGGCTTATTGCACAGAAAAGGAATTTTGCATCAGAAGAGTGTTCCAGGGATCCCTCAGCAAAATGGGAGAGTTGAGAGGAAGCATAGACACTTAGTAGAGACTGCAAGAGCTATGTTGCTTTATGCTCACCTACCTAAACGTTTTTGGGGAGAAAGTCTGTTGACAACTACTTATGTGATAAACAAACTTCCCACTCCCATTTTAAATTGGAAAAGTCCTTATGAGGTATTGATGGGGAAGCCTCCTACTTATGATGAACTTAGAACTTTTGGATGTCTTTGTTATGCCTCTTTCAACATTGTTGCTAAGGATAAGTTTGCTTCTAAAGGTAGGAGGTGTATGTTCATAGGCTACCCTTTTGGTAAAAAAGCTTACAAGGTATATGATTTAGACAATCATAAGGTCATTATCAGCAGGGATGTTGTTTTCCTGGAAAATAAATTTCCTTTTCAGTCAGATCATCCTTCTATAATTCACACTCCATCTCATAACATTTCTCACTCTGAAGAACAACAGGATGATGATGATTCAATTCCTGTCATACATACAAATTCTTTCAATAATTCTTCTCAAAATAATACTACCTCCATTCCTTCTAATATCAGTGATAATAATAATAATATTAATCACAATAATAATAACAACAATGAAGATATTACTAATAATTCAAATAGTAATCAAACAAATGACACTGTTGTTCCACAGATACCTAATGTTACCAGACAGTCTAATAGACAGAGGATATTGTCTTCTAAATTACAAGGCTTTATTGTTCCTCCATCAATCAAAAATATTCTCTCTTCTGATACTTCATTTTCTCATTCTGCTGCCATTTCCACTTCTCATTCTTATTTACAGTCTTCTTTTAATGTTGTTCTTCAAACTCTTGAACCTTCTACTTATCTTCAAGCAAAATCTGATCCTAACTGGGTAGCAGCTATGAACAAAGAACTCCAAGCACTTGAGACAAATGGTACGTGGGTATTGACTTCTCTTCCTACTGGCTTCAAAGCTATAGGATTCAAATGGGTGTATAAAGTGAAATTTAGGCCTGATGGTTCTGTTGAAAGGCACAAAGCACGTCTGGTAGCTAAGGGTTATAGTCAGATAGAAGGAAAGGATTATAAACACACTTTTTCTCCTACTGCCAAGTTTGTAACTGTAAGGATTCTTTTGGTTGTTGCTGCTGCCAAACAATGGGAAATTCATCAACTAGATATTAACAATGCATTTCTGCATGGTTTTCAGGATGAAGAAGTTTATATGCAACCACCAAAAGGGTACACCAAGGCTTTACCAGGGCAGGTGTGTAGGCTTAAGAGGTCTCTATATGGATTGAAGCAGGCTTCTCGTCAATGAAACTTGGAATTGACTAAGCTTCTTTTATCTCTTCAGTTTGTTCAATCCAAGAGTGATTACTCTCTTTTTGTTAGGAATATGGATGGGTTTATTACTGTAGTTCTAGTGTATGTAGATGATCTTCTCATTACAGGCAATCATCACACTTTTATTCCTGTTCTTAAGAGATCTCTTGATCAGGCTTTCACCATCAAGGATCTAGGACTTATCGGATACTTCCTTGGTCTGGAAGTATTACAATCCCCTGCTGGAATCTTACTCAACCAAAGGAAATATGTCCTTGATATATTAAAGGATTCAGGGATGCAAGATGCTAAACCTGCTGAGTTTCCTCTTCCTCGAGGCCTGCATTTGTCAATTGATGATGGAGCTGTACTGGATGATCCTGAAGTGTACAAAAGGTTGGTTGGCAGACTGTTGTACTTAAACCTGACTAGGCCTGATCTGTCTTATCTTGTACAGCATTTAAGCCAGTTCTTGAGTGTCCCTAGAGAACCTCACTTACAGGCTGCCTTACATGTAATTAAGTATCTCAAAGGAACTGTTGATGCAACATTGTTTTATCCAGCTAATAATGGTATGGATATCAAGGCATATTGTGATGCAGATTGGGGTGCCTGCACCTACAGTTGTAAGTCATTGACAGGCCATTGTGTTTTCTTAGGGAATTCACTCATTTCATGGACAACGAAGAAACAAAAGACTGTCTCAAAAAGTTCCGCCGAGTCAGAGTATCGAGCTATGTCATACACTGCATCTGAAATAGTTTGGATAAAAGCTCTCTTGGAGGATTTCTGTGTTACTGTACCACTACCCATTCGATTGCATTGTGATAACAGGGCTGCTCAACATATTGCAGCAAACCATGTGTTCCATGAGAGGACAAAGCATATAAATATCGACTGTCACTATATAAGGGAGAAAGTTCAAGAAGGTTTGCTGTCTACAGTTCATGTCAAGTCAAGCTTACAACTCGCTGATCTGATGACAAAGGCATTAGGCTCACAACAACACCATTTTATGTCGTCCAAGTTGGGTTTGCATTTCAATCCTTTTCATGCAAATCCCACTTGAGGGAGGGCTGTGAACTAGTTTGTTGTTGCTGGAGTTAGTCACCTTGTAACTAACTTTGACTTCCATAACAAACTTTGACTTAGTTTGTTACATAAGCTAGATATTTATTCTAGTAGAGAATCATCTGTATAAATGCTTTGTTTCTATTCTTTGAATGAGAACTTCTACACATTTCTATTTACTCTTTCTCTCACTAAACTTTCCCTCTCTCTAAATTCTGTTATATTGTTAAGCTCAAAGCTTCATCAATGGAGTATTGTTATGACATCATGCTCAATTTCACATAGTGGAACAACAGAAGGTTCAGACATGCATGCACAAAGAATGAAACTGTTGCTTGCATATTGGCTCCGATCTACAACATATGGTGGAACATGAACAATGGGTGAGAGACTTGAAATGGTTATTGAAGGCATTATGCTAGATAGAAAATGCAAACTGTAATGTTATGTTTTGCTTAGATATAGTTCTTGATATCTAGTCATGTGTAATGGTTTTGTAAGAGACTTGTTAGTGTGGCGATGTCAGGGTGTAACTAGAGATTGTAATATTGGTTACTTGTTAGGGTTTTTTGTAATACACAACCTTTAAAAAACCTTTTCTTCCAAACACCACCTTTAAAAAAACTATTTATGAAACACAACCTTTAAAAACCATTTATGTCCAAACACGACAATTTGGTCGGACTTTGACCAACTTAAGTGATTTTCGGTGATGAGTCAGCATTGCTTAGCTTCTCACGTGTGAACCTTTTATCCTTCATTTCCCTCCATTTCACTTCCCTCTCTTTTTCAATTTCCCTCCATTTATCTATCAACCCCATTTCTCTTCTATTTAATACCCAATAAACATTCTTTCTCTCCCTACCTTCATCTTTCTCACCTTTAAACCCAACCCCTTTAAAATTGTTCTTCATTAATAATGTCTAGCAGCAGCTCACTTTCTTCGTCAACAACTCCGCTCCTCAAATGTCGATGTGGAATTTCCGCCTCTTTGAAAACTTCTATGACGGAAAGAAATCCAGGTAGAAGGTTTCTAACATGTAAGTTTTATCACCCGGAAACCGGAATGCGTGGTTGCAACTACTTCAAGTGGGTTGACAATCCCATGAATGAAGTTGAGGGTTTGAAGTCGGAAATTGCGGAACAAAAAATTAGATTGGAGCGATTAGAAGACCAAAAGTGTTATTGTGAGGCTAAAATTGAGGAAATGACTATGAAATTGAAGCTTCTAAGGAAGAAGAATAAAAAGATGAATTTGATATTAAAAGCTCTTATTGTCATTGTAATTTTTTTTCTTTATAAGGGGGTTTAGTAGTTGATTATTTATGTACTAAACTCTTCTATGTAATGTGCTTAACTATGTACTTTGATTATCAAATTAATCAAAAGTTCTCTTTGGATTAGACAACAATAATCTTTTTTAATACTTGTTCAGGAAATACTTGTTCCATTAACAATTCATACTTGTTCAGGAAATACATTACCAATTCAGTTTGACAAAACACAAAATACTAACTGCTTAAAAACAGTTGTACAGACATAGGATATAGTTCAGACCATACATTAGCAAGGATTTCCATTACAAACACAAAATACTAACTGCTACAATAACTAAATACTAACACAAAAGCCTGCAGCAAGGCATTCAGTTGGGACTGACATTGGCTTGGCTTGATTGAGGTTGACTACTTGTGCATGGAATCTCTTGAAATGCAGATTGTCCTTGAGTAGTCTTTGCAACAGTTGTCTTCTTAGGCCTTTTTGCAACTCCAGGATTCTTACATGATTTCATGTAATGTCCTTGAATGCCACAATTGTTGCATTGGGCAGGTTTTTTCTTTGCAGTTCTAGCATTGACTTTCTCATTTGGATCCCTTTTTCTCTTCTTAAAACTAGGCCTTCCAGGCAATTTTCTAGATGGAGGAGGAATAGGCTGCACATGGGTAGTTTTTTCCCAATTGTTGATGCCAGGCAGAGGATGGACATGGGTTGAATATGCAAGCTTGTACAACTCTCTTGAGTAGGCTTTGTGCACAAAAGTCTGAGGGTCTAGCGTTTTCTTAATGATACAACCATATGCATGAGCACATGGTATTCCTGTTAGCTCCCACTTAAAACACTCACAAGTTAAGTTATCCAGATTCACAACCCATCTTTCATTTACATCACCAATACAGTCTACCTAAACTCCATCAAAGCAGGTTGATTAATCTTGTAACCTCTACTCTCTTTTGCTGCCTTAGATAAGGACTTGATGGCAGTATTCATAATGTTGCCCTTATACTTGTCAAGTATTTGAAATTTGCTAAAAATCTTATTCATTACATACCTCCTAATCCATTCCATTAATGTTAAAATAGGCTGATCCCTACACTTCTTTAGCACATTATTAAAGCTCTCATAACAGTTATTGAGAAGTATTTCTGATTTGGTTTGAGTACTAAAGGCGTGTCTAGACCAATATTTAGGACTGATTGCACTTAAGTAAGTGAATGCACCATTGGACATACCTTTTATGCTCTCCATGCTCATATCAAAGTCATGCTTTGTGTATGCTCTAGAAGCCTTCCAAAACATCTGTTTGTACTCCAACCCATTGTATGTTTTGCTGAAATTTGCCCAAATGTGCCTAGCACAAAACCTCAACTCAGCATTAGGGGTCACAATGTTAAAGGCCTCCATCAATCCCTGCACATAGCAGAACCAGAATTGATTAGACAGATATAACAATAAATTATAGTTGGAAATTATAGAACCCATTGTATCCAAATGCTTAGTCAGAAATAACATCAGATTATGCAGGTTCTAGGCAGAAATAAAACAAAATCTAAACAAGCAGTTCATCAAGCATTAACTGATCTTTTGCCTGACTGAAATAAAAGCAAGTTCATTCTTATTCTTGATGTATGAGCCTTCATGTGCAACAGACTCAATGTCTTGTACAAGCAGTTGAAGAAACCATGTCCATATCTCCTTATTCTCCACCTCAACTACTGCCCATGCTAAGGGGAATATGTTGCAGTTACTGTCCTTCCCAACAGCTGTCAAGAGGATCCCTGGATATAGCCCATTCAAGTGACACCCATCTAGGCCTAAAATTGGCCTACAACCACTCACAGACCCTACTTTGCATGCATGTAGGCACATATACATCCTTTGAAAACATGGTGGGGGTCTCTCAATTGAACTAAGTGAAATGAACATTGAACTACCAGGGTTATGTTTCTTCACAGTCTCAGCAAAGTCCCAAACCCTCTTGTATTGCTCTGCATCCATTCCATATATCATCTCATAGGCTTTTTTCTTTGCTAAATAAGCCTTATGATACCCTACCTCAACACCACAATCTTCCATAACCTTTCCCATTAAGGCACTGATCTTGTAATCTGAATCAAACCTAAACTCATCCAAATATTTCTCAGCAAGATACTCTGAAGTATAACCTTTGTGTTTCTGTCAGCCAGTGTGCAATTTTCCTTATGTTTTAATTTGAGGCTCTTTATTTGGAAGGTGTTCTGGCTCTCTAATAACCTTCCATGAACTCTAAACCCACATTTGTTTTTACTACCACAAATACACTTCCCAAGCTTACCCCTCTTCTTATCACATACACAATCACACCTTTGTCTGCAATAAACACTAACTCTCTTCACACAATTGTGCAAATAGTAATAGTCATACCCCTCTTCAATGCAATGAAACCTCAGAGCTTTCTTAAAAACCTTATAGTTTGGAAATTTCAGCCCTTTAGTCAAGTTAACAGATCCCTTAAATCCAGTTGCTGGATTAAAAGTTGGATACTTTTTGTGCTCAACATCAGAATCTGCCTCACTATCTAATTCTTCCTCATCTGATAACACCACATCTTCTTCCCCCTCTTCATTGTCCTCATTTGTTTGCCATTGTTCAGCAGGTAAATCATTAAACAAACCATATAAATCATCTTCCACATTCTCTAGTATATCAGGTTCATCAATTTCAGTAAATAACTCATCTTCACCTATTTCATCTTCTAAACCATCAAATTCATCATCACTAAGCTCACTAGGTTCATAATCAGAATCAGAAGATTCATATCAGCTTGCGGAGCTGATTTAGAAGGTGTTTTTTTAGAGATTTTGGTAGAAACTGATTTAGGAGTGGCTCTTTTAGAAGCAGTTTTGGGAGTTGAATTAGGAGAGTTTGATTTGGCAAATATTTTAGTGGTGGCATTTGAAGAAGTGGTTGTTTCAGAAGCAGTTTTGGGAGTTGTTTTAGGAGAGGTTGATTTAGCAACTACTTTAGTGGTGGCTGTGGAATGAGAGACTGTTTTAGAAGCTTTTTTAGGAGTTGATTTAGCAACAATGGTGGTTGTTGAAGGAGCGACTATTTTAGGGTTCTTTTGTTGAGGTTGTTGGAGCCTAGTGTCCTCCACAGTTAGTGCAATAACATAAATAAATCTCTGTAGGTTCACAGGGTATACTTCGTATAATAATCAGTTGATTAACGTTTATCAATAACGGTTGGCTTGCTAGATAAGTTTGACGTTATTGTCATACTGATGGCGGTAATCAACTGGTCCCCAAAAGTCACACCTATTGGATGTGTTCGAGAGATATGATTATTTGAGAAAATAATTATATTGATGCCTTATAATATGACTAAAAGGTTAGTCAGTGTTTTTGACTAAACGGTTAGTCAATGTGATGATAAAAAATTATTTAATACAGATTAAATAATGTTGTTTAGCCGAATTAACAGTAATTTGCGATTAAATATAAAAGGTTATATTTAATTGTCATATATATTGCAAGCTAAATTAAATATAAACTGATATGTTGAATTAGTAAAATTGTAAATATACGGATATTTATAATTAATAATATACGGATATTAATTTCAATATATTAATAGCTAAATATGAACCGAAAATAAAGTATTATAATACTCTAAAATTTCGGCCATATGGAGGGTTTTTAGGAAAGAAAATACCTTTCCTAATTACACTAGGATACCTTGTGATAGGGGACTATATAAAGGAATTGGTTTCCCTATTTTATAGAATGATAATAAAAAAAAAAAACCTAATCACAAGTTGAGCCTCCACCATCACATAATTCACAAAAAGAGAGAAAACGGTTTCTCAAGAGTTCTAGCAATCTCAAGGCATATCTTGTTCCATCTAGGGTGTTGTGATTAGGAGAATACCTATTTTGGTATTTGTTCTTAGGCCTTTATCGCAAGGACTAAAGGTTATTTCTTAATCCCTTCGTCTTATGCAATTTTGTTTATGACTATTAATCATATAAGTTAAATTTCATTATAATCCTGTCGATTTAAAGGGTTGTATACGGATACAATTCTAACAAGTGGTATCAGAGCTTTAGGGCTATGAAATTTTTTATATGATTTTTTTTTATATGATTTTCAAAAAAAATTTGAATTGCATAAATTTTAATAAAAAAAAATTTTTCGGTGCAAATTTTTTTTGGCCGTGTGATTTTTGTTGTTGTTCCATTCGATTATTGTATTATTATTTTAATAGGTTAAGATGATAATATGAGAATTTGTAGATGTTTAGGATTCAATACTGATTGAATTAAAACGTGAATGGATTTGGTTTGATTGTTGATGAACATCAATTTGTGCTTCATATTTTCGGTATCAATGTTTAATAATGATTAGATATTGCTAGTTTGTACCGATCTAGTTAATATAAGCAAAATCGATTTTTCATCCGTTCAATTTTTTTTTTGCCACTGTTTCGGCTACTGTACAAAAAAAAAAAAAAAAAAAAATTCGTCTTTTTCTCGGCCTGCAGTGTTGTTTTTCGTTTTTTTTGTGTTTTTTTCCGGTTTTTCTAAAAAAAACCGACAGTTATTTAAAAAAAATAAAAAATAAAAAATAAAATTTTTTTTTTCGTTTTTCCTGACGGTGAACAGTAACCGTACCGGGAATTTTTTTTTGTGAAGCGGTTCACATTGATACCATATTATTTTAAAGCGGTTTAAAATAATATCGTTGTAATTCATCTTAATTATGAATTTTCATTGGATTTGAATGATATCTCGTGATTAATTACGGAATTATCACGTGATTAGAATGATGGTTTGGATAATTAATCAATTTAATTTTGCATTGTTTGATTAATTTTTAGTTGATGCTTTTATTATGTTGAATGACGCTTGAATGGTTTATTTTACGCAATTTTGTACAATCGGTTGTAATTTACTAGTGTGGCCTTAGTAGATTATGTTTTCGTCATGAAGGAAACATAGTCTTGGATGTATTATGAGATCTCGTATCTCCGCTTTGTAATTTTAATTTTCATTATTATTTTTAATTAGAATGTAAATAGGTTTACATCTGTAATTTTAAATGTATTTTGAGAAGATTCGAGACGGAGATCGGATAGCCCACTCCCGCTACAAAGACAATGGAACATCAAGACTCGGGTCCAAGGAGGATTCCAACTTGTATTTTGTTCATTTTGGTAGTTAGGCCACACTAGGTGCTTTATTTTGCGTTTTTCTTATTTTTCTCGTTGCTTTTTCACATGCTAGAATAAATTGCATCATATTCCGCATAAACCAAACCACCTAAGATTGCATGAAAAATGATTCATATAGATTGAATGTTTATATCATGGACATACGGATGTCACTCGTCTTTAGGGCCATCACCTTAGTTTAAATCATTAGCGAGTTGCTAGACATTCGTTCACTTAAATGAATTAAAGTTAAGATGATGGGACCTTCCCCTATAAATAAAATTGAGACTAGTCTTTATAGGAAAAGCTACTATGAACCCCTTCTTCGTCGGAAGTCATAATATGACCCCTTTTACGTTGGGTAAGTAGTGAGTGTTGACCTATTTTATCTCAACATTATAGTACGAGTAATATCTCGTGATTATGATGGACTATAGATAGAATTTACAGAAATTTATCGACCAGGAATTCTAAAAGTAGAATTAGCCAAGAGGTTGGCTTATCAATTTACAGAAATTGAGTCTTGGGATCATTTATATAATTCTTGAGGGAGGTCAATTGTATAAATGCACGAGTCAACTAATTAAACAGTTTTTCATTAGACTTAAATTTAAAACGATGAAACTTATCATATTTATTTTCTTTTTCCACAGTCAAATATATTCAGATATTAACTGCTAATAACAAATGGCTGGCCATACTGATGACCCAATGCCAAGGGCCACGCTCGGACGTGAGACCTGGCTTAAGATCTTCATGGACAATATGAATCAGTCTACACGACTGAAGAATAACGGGTCCAACTTCGCAGATTGGGAGGCGGTATTACGGAATGCTGCCATTGCTGACGGTAAGCTCAAGTACTTGACTGAGCCACTACCGGTCGACCCAGGCCCAAATGCGAGTACCGATGATCGATTTGCTTATAGAGATTTCGTAATGGAGGCGGGTGCGATAAAGAACGTATTCATCTTTTCAATGGAATCAAATTTGCAAAGGCGATTCATTGCCCATGGTGCGAATAAGATTTTCACCACGCTCTCTAACGAGTTCTCGAAAGCTCCGAGGATCGTTAGCTATGAGCATACCTGTCGCTTCTTTGAAGCAAAACTCCAGAAGGGGCAAGCTGTTAGCCCACACATTCTCAATACCCTTAATACATTATTCAGATAATCCAAGCTTAGCTGTGTAAATGTCATCTCCATCCAAACACGCCCACCTACATATTCAGTCTTACATCTCTGGTCTGTGATAAAAATACCATCTAACCTCACCCTAAGTCTAGCCTTACTGTTGTCATTCATTTTCCAAGAATCTAATAAACAATGAAAACATCAATTTATCAAATTTTACAATAAAAGATTTAAGAACTCTAATTAAACAACAATATACTAGTGAAGACCCCTCACAATTAATACTGAACAATTCAGAAAGCACACACTAACTACTTGAAAGAATAATTAACTAATCAATTCATAATAAAACAAAATTGAATTAGGAATAATTAACTAATCAATTCAAAAAGCAAACACTAACTTACTTTAGAGAATAACTAACTAATCAATTCATAATAAAAACAAAATTAATTTAGGAATAATAACTAATCAATTCAAAAAGTAAACTCTAACTTACCTTTTAAGCAAAAACCCCAAATTCGCAAAACTCCCCAATCAGCAACAACCCCTAATCAGGTTTCTTTCGATAATACAAGATAATGATATGGATTAAGTTGATTAATTGTTTAGTATTCAAGGATTATGAGAAAAGAAAGAGGTGAAAGATAAGAGTTACATAGAGTGAAAAGAAAGAGGTGAAAGGGTGAAAATGAAGAGTGAGGTGAATAAGAATAGTGAAAGTGAAAAGGAAGAGATAGGGAAATGAAGGATAAAAGGTTCACACGTGAGAAGCTAAGCAATGCTGACTCATCACCGGAAATCACTTAAGTTGGTCAAAGTCCGACCAAATTGTCGTGTTTGGACATAAAATGGTTTTTAAATGTTGTGTTTCATAAATAGTTTTTTTAAAGATGGTGTTTGAAAGAAAAAGTTTTTTAAAGGTTGTGTTTGACAAAAAACCCTACTTGTTAATATGAACTTACCTTTCCACCAAAAAAAGATAGACCTAGTTATATTCTCATCACAAATTTTTATTTAGACGAAAGTATCCGTCTTAAAATTAAAACAGGTCAAATAATAATTCATTTGTATAAATAGAACAACAATCTTGTCATTCCCTAAACATTTTATTTTGGATAATTTTCAATTAGGGTGCCTGAGGTTTGGCTAAATGTCAATTTGGGTGCCTGAGGTTTGAGTAATTTCAGTTTGGGTACCTCAGATTTAAACATATTTTCAGTTTAGGTGCCCAAGGTTTGGTTAGTTTCATTTAGGGTGCCTAAGGTTTATACATAGTATCATTTAGGTACCTTTAATAAAAAAAAAATTCTTTTTATACTATCAAACATTAAAAAATATAAAATTTATGTTTCCTTTAAAAATTATTGGATATAATAAATAAATTTATGTAGCTCAAAAATATTTATTTTTGTTGCTTGTGGTGCTAAAAAAAAATATTCTTCATTTGGTATTTTTATAAATACCTATTTTTCAAAAACAAAAATGTGATTTTTAGTTTGTTATATTTTAGTGGAGTGTTAAAGTGATATTTATATTACAAATAAATTTTGCTTATCAATCGATTAAGATTTTAATGACACAATTTGGGTTACATTTCATATAATATGTTGAAAAGAAAATTATCTTTAAAACCCTTTTAACTTACTTGTTCCGAGTTTAAGAAGCATATCAACAATGTGACATTCATTTTCTTAGAAAAGCAAGGAGTATTAAATTAAATAACTATTATAGCATGATTTTAAGCTTATTATTAGAATATGCCTTTTTACGTTTCTCAAAATTAAAATCAAATTACTTAATTATATATATTTTTTTTTTGTATGTTTAGTACTATAAGAAGTTTTTTTATTATTATTAAAGGTACCTAAATAATACTATGTTTAAACCTTAGGCACCCTAAATGAAACTAACGAAACTTCAGGCACCTAAACTGAAAATATGTTGAAATCTGAGGTACCCAAACTGAAATTACTCAAACCTCAGGTACACAAATTGACATTTAGTCAAATCTCAGGCACCCTAATTGAAAATTATCCTTTTATTTTTGTATCTATACAAGTGAGATACTACCTAATCCGTTTGAACATAAAGACCAATATATCCGTTTTAAGGGAGACTTATTGTATTCACATATGCTACTATATGTTTTCATTGAATACTCCGTAGATAAAACGTATATTTCCGTCTTAAACAAGATAGATTGAATGTCATGTGCATGGCTCATGTGGTAGAATCGAGCTGTTAAGGGTTTAAATTAAAGAAAGAAGTGACTATACTTCTCCCCCTCCAACTCACCTACCCTCTCTCCTTTCTTAGTCCTTTCCCCAGATTCGTATTTTTCACTTAAATTCTTCACCCACCACCCTCCACCTTTTTTCCCATTCATTATTATTATTATTATTATTATTATTATTCCTTCTCTCTATTATTCCACATTTTCATTCTCGATTTCACCGCCGCCGTTAATCATGACGCCGGCGATCACACACCTCCTCTACACCCCTCTCTTCTCCACTCCCCATCCTAAACACCACCGCCTCACCCACCATCCTTTCTCCCCAACAAATCTCACCCTCCGATCCAACCACCCCTCTCCCCCCTTCCCCACCCGCCTCTCCGCCACATACAGCGGTAACAACAACAATAACAACAACTTCAATGGTGGTGGTGGTGGTGGAGGAGGCGGCGGAGATTCGAACCCGGACGATCCATCGCCGCCATGGTACGAAAACTTAGGATTGATAGGAATGTTTTTAAAAGGTTGGCAAGAACGAGTAGCAGCGGACCCACAATTCCCTTTCAAAGTCTTAATGGAAGAGATCGTAGGCGTGACGTCATGCGTCATCGGTGACATGGCTTCACGTCCTAACTTCGGTCTAAACGAACTCGACTTCGTCTTCTCAACTCTCATTGTGGGGTCCATACTCAACTTCACTCTCATGTACCTTCTAGCACCTTCCATTTCCGCCACCTCATCCGGTCTCCTCCCCGGGATATTCGCCTCTTGTCCCCCCAGTCACATGTTCCAACCCGGTAACTTCGGCTTATTCCCCCGCCTCGGGACCTTTGTCTACAAGGGAGCGCTTTTCGCTGCGGTCGGCTTTGCGGCAGGGTTGGTGGGGACGGCAGTGTCGAATGGGTTGATCGCGGTGAGGAAGAAGATGGAACCGGGTTTTGAGACGCCCAATAAGCCGCCTCCTACTTTGCTTAATGCTGTCACGTGGGCGTTGCATATGGGGTTGAGTAGTAATTTAAGGTATCAGACGTTGAATGGGGTGGAAGGGGTGTTGTCTAAAGCGGCTAGTCCCGGGGTTTTTAAGGCGGCTGTTGTCGGGTTGAGGTGTGCTAATAATGTGCTTGGGGGTGTGTCGTTTGTTGTGTTGGCTAGGTTGACTGGATCGCAGAGTGTCGCTGCTGTCGTCGAGGAGGAGGCTGATGAGAAGGAGAAGCTGTTGGTGGATGTCGCGGCTGAAGGGGTGCCTAGTAATCAGTCGACTTAAACTTAGGACCGTAATAGTTTTACGAGCGTTGCTATCTACTTTCTTCTTTTACCCTCTCAAAACCGATTAAACTGAAATATTATCTTGGGAGGTCAGAAGGCAAGTGGATCAAGCAAAATAAACGATATTTCAATCGGTTGTAAGAGGAGAAGGTAGATTGTAATTCTCTAGATATAGAATAAGAATGTAAGGATGTTGCATTCGACAATCAATACACTCGGTGTTAATGAAAAGTTGTTACTTATTAGTCAAATTGCTTATGCAGTATATGAATATCATCGACTGTACTCTAGAATTTTTTCGTTGAATTGAATGAATAGTCTTGTTTTCGGATACGGTAGGAGTTGAGGAGTCGAGTGAGGATCATTTGTCTCATTTTGCGGTTGGCAGGCAGATTGTAGAGAATGGGACAGACGAGATCTTGAGATGTATGTGTCATTATCAAAGGAGTACCAAATATTTAGATGTTTGAACTAACAACAGTGATGTTGTTCAAGTACATACAAATCTGGAATTGAAGTGTAAGCAATAAGCATAAGATCGGCATTCCATTTTTGACTGGTAATAATGTCGACCAAAGTGTTCTATAATACGTATCCTAGGATTTGGCCGTTTTCTCCTCTCTATATATACATGTGTTCCTCCGAGTATTCGTAAACAATTTTGATCCATAAAAATCAGCCATATGTTAACACAAATTGTCTTTTCATACGGAAGTATTCATCTTAAGGCTTAAGACGGGCCAAATAATTCAACTTTTTGCTTTTTACGGCGTATCCCTTTGTTTTCTTTTTTAAAAAAACTTTGACCGTTAATAACTTCAGACTACGAGTTCAGAAAGCGGAAGGCCTTTACGAGATAATTGGTTTGAAAAAAATATTACCCTTTTTCTGATGTAATCAAAAGTTATCAACGATCAATGTTTTTTTTAAATAAAAAAAGGGGTACACCCTAAAAAGCAAAAAAGTTGAATGATAAAAACGAGAAAATCACTTTTTTTTATATAAGATTTCATTTTTCACTTTATTTTTAATGGCAAATCGGGGGTTTACTGGTGCAATTTCTATTTTTATTGTGAAATTAATATCAAAAAAATATTTCATCCATTTCAATCAATTCCATACATTTGATCAAAATAAATCACATATTTCACAAATGTATAACACTAATTAGAATGTATGATTAATAAATTTATACATTTTTTTTAGAAATTATTTATCGATTAAGAGTACATTACAAACTTTTTACCCTAAATAAATGGGTCTACATTGATCGTGTTCGCTTTTTACATGGTTAGGGAGGTTGAGCTAGTGCCTTTACCATAGATATCCCTTCAAAAGATAAATAAGGATCCTCCCTCCGTCTTGTTCATTTGTGAGGGTATTTTATTCATGACAACCAAATAATTAGAACAGAAGGAGTACTATTTACTATTTAGCATGAAAGATATACTACTCCATACATCTGGACCAGTAAATAAAACACACAAATTCTTTGTATATTATTAATGGGCCACCAAAATCAGTTGAGAATAGAGAATAGAGAATAGCATGAGATCAATTCTCCTATATAAGTGTAGTCAATTTACAAGTTACAGAAAAAACCCTGCCTAAGTTGTTTCAGAGATGAACAAAATCGACAACACCGGTTCAATACAGTTATTAATATGGACATGCTGTGCTTGACATTGACCAACTATTAATGAATCATAGTTGCTCACTTCCCTGATCCCTCTGTCTTTACAATACAGCTTGGATTTGCGTACATTCGAGCTCCCTGCTCCAACATACGAAAGGCTTTGATAGCTCATCGACTTATCAAAAGTCAGAGATTGCGGAGGCCTCTATAAGTCTATAACTTGTCAGTGGACCACGCTCAGAAATATGTGATCATTATTGAGTGTTCCAGGGAGTTGCAAAGCACTCTGGCAAAATGGAGGGGATTAACTAAAATAACAGAAACGGCTGAGAACCAACAGAGCTGGAAGACTTCGTCAATCTGCAATTCAACACAAATGGCTCCATCAGTTGGTCATCCATCAACCATCATCATATTGTCAAATCAAACCGGCATTGCTTAGTAATTGCTGCTCACAAAAGGAGACTCGTAAAAATTCTTTGGTTTTGGAGTACAAGGGAAACTTTTTCTTTTTTTTT
>JAIUZE010019667.1:0-14386 GCA_022085475.1 Heliosperma pusillum
TACGTTTAATGTGATATGGCTGGGAGAACCCGGAGTTACTCCCCACTGATTGTGGCGTTCATGTTTTTCATGAATGAACAGGTTGCTTGCATGGATGACTTTTTGCTTATGCTATTTTGGGTTCGGGTGTGAGCTAGCGGGCGTTGTCCTTGGATGAAACACCTCTAGACGTTGTTTAGCTAGTTGCTTATTACTTTGTCTTTTGTTAACACTTTGAGAGACTACGTCTCTTGTGGTATTTTTACTTAGTTTGTAATATTTTGACACTCCTCGTATTTTTCTATCATGCATGTAGAAAGGTTTTTAAAATACCGTATTTTCCGCTATATAATTCACATGCTTGTATGTTTTATATTTCCGCATTCGCGAGGGTTGTCACACGTTTAGTTAGGAGACTTATTTATTGGAAATTGAGTTAGGAACTCATTCCACTTAAGTTTATTAGTCAATTATACGATAACTGACTGAATAAATTTTACGTCTTATTTTAATACGATTAAATAAGATTTAATTTAGTGATTAATCAATGATTCATTAAATTAGTTGAGGTAATGCATATATTTTGAGGTAGAGGTAATTAGTTAATTATATTTACAAGGAGTTGTAAAATAAATTAACTGGGCATTGTGGGACCCATTATATATTGATATAATGGTAAAATATCACTTAAAAATTAAGTACATATTGTTTATTAATTTGAGTCATATAATTGTTATATGATCAAATTAACACTTAATTATACAAGATAATTAAGCATATGATTAATAAGTATGTGTGGGACAAATATCAAAAATCAAAATGGTCCATTGTGGAAACATGTGGACCGGTTTTAGCTAGTTGAAAAACAATCATGTTTATTCTCTACTAAATCCACACTCCACCATTTGATTATGACATGTTATGACACATGATCATTATCATTCTCTTACCCACACTCTACCTATTTACATGAGAATAAAATAAGCACAATAATCACTCATTTGAGTGAGTCTTGACCGGCCATATGGCCTTTATAAGTGAACAAGAGTTGTTCACATTTTACTACTTCATTTTTCTTATTTTTCACTTCTCTTTCTAAACTCAACTTCTCTCTAAACTCTCTTATACACTAATATTCTCTACATATTACTAGTGTAGTAATACAATAATATTTGTAGTATTTTGTCTTACTTATTATCTAGTTAATAATAAGGTAAGATTATTTGGGTTTAATCTTGGGTGTAACTAGAAGGAGACCTTCTACTTTGGAGGTTGTTTTATGGAGGATCATCTATTAATTTCATGCTCAAGAACAATAAGAAGGAGTTCTTATTGTGCCCATATTCCACCGAAAATTCCCAATGTAAGGATGTTTTCGTCTTATCTTTTCTTTTATGCTTTTATATTTCCATGCATGATAACTAGATCCTATATCATTAAGTTAATTTAATTTAATGAACTAATTAGAGGAGTCTAATTAGAGGTCTAGGACTTTCACTATGCCATTACAATAATGACACTTTTCCTCAGTTGAGGCACCTTTCTTAGGCTTGGGTGAGTTATTCTCAATAGCTTTTCCTTTGCCTTTGTAGGTGGAGGGCTTCTTTCCCTTGCTTGCACTCTTTTTGAACTTCCCTTTGCTCTTGTTATTGATGTGAAATACATCCTTGGTGGTGCTAGCATTTAGCCCCATGTCTCTCTCCGTTTGCACAAGCATTTTGTGCAATTCATGAAGAGAGGTTTGCAAATTTTGCATATTGTAGTTTACCCTAAACTGCACATATGCCTTGATTTTGTCCCAAGGAGTGTAGTACACGGTCAATGACGAGTTGTTCGGGAATGTCAACCCTTTGCAATTTAAGAGTCTCAACATTTTCAATCAATTTGAGTACATCAGGGCTAACCTTTTGGCCCTTTTTAAGATTCATGTCAAAAAACGCGGAAGCCGTCTCATATTGAATGATCCTAGGAGCTTGTGAAAACATAGTCACAAGTTTGGCATAGATCTCATAGGCCGTGCTCATCTTTATGGCACTCCTTTGGAGATCGGCCTCCATAGAGAAGATCAAAACATTTTTGATCGCGGCGGCTTCTTTCTGGTAAGCCTCATAGGCTCGCCTTGCGGTGGCGGTTGACCTTTCATTAGATGTTTCGGGAGAGGCTTCGGTAAGGTAACGAAGCTTGTCGTTACCTTCCGCGGCCAAGCAGAGTTGCGCATCCCAATCGGCAAAATTAGCGCCATTTTTTTCTAACTTGCATCGATCCATGAAGGATCGAAGCCATGAAACGTTTGTGAGAGTTGGAGCGTTGGTATTTGGAGTTGCCATTGTGAATATATATAATATTGATTACAAAAATGAGATGAAGGAAATGTTAACATTTATCATTTTAAATACTTGTAAACATTTTTAAAAAAACAAGTTCGGAAACCAACTCCTTTGGTCCCTTGAACTTCATAAGCACGCCTCCCAAGGTCACCGTCTCTCTCTTGGAACTCCTTTCCGAATGGCACCGTCTTTGGGAAACTCTGGTATTACAAATAATTTCAAAATATATAATAAAATTAAAATAGTTTCCTATTATAGATTTTTAAAATAAAATAATACAATAAAAGTGATACGAGATCAGAATAAATTACAACCGAATCAATATTCCCTTACATTTCGGGCAATATTGATTAAAACTAAGGCAATACAAGGAATCAATTACATAATTCCAAATTACATAAACCAAAATTAACATTCATAATAAATATGCAGCATAATAATATGTATAAAACATGCTCATTTTAAATGCCAAATCGCCCTATATTACGGTTTATATAGTATATAACCCGGTTTTACTGAAATGCGTGATAATAACATTTTAAAATCACCAAATAATACTTAAATCTTATTTAAGTCCAATTTAATTATCCCAAATGATTTAGGACTCAAAAACTAGTCATCACTCAATTTTTGACAATAATTCAACTTGTTGTTATATAATTGCTCATAATTAGACTTTAAAATCATATTTTAATCAAATAAATTCAAATTTAATTACAATAATTTCAAATTTCAAATTTTAAATTTTTGTACATTCTGAAACATTTTCATGACACTCATAATGTCAAAAATAATGGTTAAAAATTTCGAATCATTTTTGAGAAAAATCGGTTGCGCTTTATCAGTTTTATCAAATAAAATACATAAAGCATGTGAAAATTAATCAAATTTAATTTTCAACTTTAGATCTGAAATGTGGGACATTTATACAACCAGGAACAATTTTTCTTGACATGAAATTTATTTAAGCTTTATTTTCTAAATAAGTCACTATATATGCCATTTTTACTTTAAAAATTCATAAATAATTCTAGACAAATCATATAAGTCTGAAATTTTCCAGTCTAACAAGAAAACATGCATGTGACAACTTACTAAAAGGTCATGGTCATATTCAAAGAGGAACTAGTTTTAACCATTTGACTTTATTTATTCCATTTTATCATATAAAAATCATAAATAATACGAAATAAGTCCACTTCACACGAAATTTTACATACAATAAGTAAAATATATTTGTGATATTTTGTAAACATTTCACAGTCAGACGATAAGTCTAACTAGTTTTAGCATTTTAAACATCATTTTACTCATTAAAATGTAATAAAAACACTAAAAATCAATTCTGAGCAATATAAATTTCCATAAATCATCAAAATGACCTAAAATCATATTAGGACCAGAATATATTGACATGCAAATAATTTTGTGATTTTATCTCATAAAACACAAATTATTAGTTTTCTTTGAGTTACATTAACTCGAAAAAACTATAAATCGATTATGCATGCAACAACCAAACCTCTTGATAGCGCTTGTAAGTTTCTTAAACTCAATATTAGACACTTCCAATATCATAATATATTTAGTTTACTCAATAAAATAATTAGATCTTATGCATGCAAAACAAGAATACAAATAAGGAAGAATAAATAGTTCCTTACATTGATTTATAAGGATTTTGGGCACAAAATAGGACTCCTTCCTATTTTGTTCTTGAGCTTATAATACAGGGATGAATTTCCAAGTTCTTAGTATAAGAACACTCCTTTCATTGCACCAAGACAATACCGAAAACTCTACACTATTATTACTATAAGTAATATAATAGTAGCCCTTAATTATATATTTCTAATAACTCTTATTACTACTCTTAGTAATTTTATTAGAAATTTTATGAACTCAAGTTTTAGGAAAAACTTCTCAAGTTGTTTCTAGTGTGAGAGTTTAATATTAAGAGAGATAAGTATATGTTTAAAACTTATGAGAGAAGAGAATACAAATGAGGAGAAAAATCTCCTTATTTTGTAAGGCATGACCGGCCATCAAGGCATGGGGGAGGGTGAGCATGCCTCACATTTGTCTTCTCAAAGTACTAGGCTTAGGGCTAGATTTAGGTGCTTAATCATTTTGTCTAATCTATATTAGATTAATAATTAGAAACCAAATCCCTCTTTTAAAGCCATAAAACCGGTGCACCATATAAAGTGGGTGTCCATTTAATTTTTGTAATTTGTCATTTGTCACATATGTGACATGTGACATGTAACATGTAATTAAGCTTATAAATGTACATTTAATTAATTTAAATGCCATTTCATAACAAATAAATTAGACTTAACATTTTAAGTCACATTTTGTAATTACATGTAATTCACTACAAGAATACTAGTCAATAGCATCCAAAATTATTGGTCGGTAATGGAAATTTTCGGTCGGTAAATCAGTTTACCGACCGCTTTTTCACAAATATCGACCTAAACATTTCGGTCGGTAAAACTAGTCGGTAAATAAAATTACCGAGATGTTGTAGTCGGTAAAATTAGCGACCGATTATATTGGTCGGTAAAAATTTATGTGGTCGGTAATTACCGACAGAATAATTGGTCGGTAACTTGCAAAAAATCTGTCGGAAAATTTACCTACCAAAAAAATCCGTTGGTAATGTGACTGAATCAGTCGCTAATGTGTCAGAATTAGCTGGTAAAAAAGCACAATTGGGTCGTTAATTGTAGGCCTATTATGCAATAATTTTTGTGTTTTCTCCCCGTACGCTTATCCTCTTACCTTTAATATACTCTAATAGAAGTCAATCATGATATTTTCTCATACACAATGAAACCAAATCATGAATTGTATAAATTAAACGTGTTATCCAAGTATTTATACAATATATCCATACAAAACGTTAGCAAAAACAATAAAATTTTATTCTACCAAGTACTTACTAACATCAAGCTACAAGAAATTCTACTTGAAATCCTAATCCGGCTCTAACAAGTTGCTGTACTTGAAATCCTACGCGATATATGCCTACTCACGTTGCATTTCTTCATAATTGACCTGAAATATGCATATCCAAAAATTAGTATCCAAAAATCATTGACTCATAACTTAAAATAACTAACATATCCAAAAGCAAATATCCGGAACAGAAGATTTGGAGTAAATTCAGATTTTAAAATGAACCCTCTTATGCAAATAGGCAGTAAATGATAATGATTTGAAGTGAATGATGACCATCTATCAGCAAGATGGTCTCAATTGCTCATCTATCCAACTGCAACTCAATGAAACAAAACATAGTACGATATCCCAGTTGCTCAACTAACAACCTTATCAAAACTCATTAACTCACCATTTGAAACAACTAACTAACAATACAATAATTATGTGACAATCATTTTTAAAATTCACCTTGGATTGAGCAAAGAGAAAGATGCAAAGTCAATCACGCATGGTTGTTAGTTGAGAATAGAAAATTATGCAATTCATATAGGGTCTAAAACTAGTGCAATTAGGTTCAAAAATAAACGTAATTCGTAAACTAAGTAATAAACATGAAAGGTTACCAAATGACTATAAGACGGAGGAAATAATAGAGTTATGGTAAACAAGTGGTGACTTCAAAGACCAACACATATAAATCTAACTACCAAGCGGAGTAGCAACTTAGAAGCAACAAGACTAGCATACAACATACCGATCAGCAACCTACAACTACTATATAGAAGTTATTTCAAGGATGAACTTGTTTTAAGTTTATAAAATATCTGAAATTATACCTGAAATTAGGAATATCAATTAAACCCTCCCTTAACACAGTAAAGATCAAGAGAAACAACTAGGTAAGGACTTCAGCTTAACAAACAACAATAATACTTAGTGGATGTACAAACCTAAACAGCCTAAAAAGCGGTAGAAAGTCATTGAAAATAATACCTAGCAATTGAGTTTATTCATGGAATTGAATAGGTGATTGCTCAAATCACGAAATTCTCATTTGTAGAAACAACAGGTTCAATAGGGGAAGCCATATAGCAAGAAAAAAGAATCTAGGTACAGTAATGAAAATCTAAGATAACCACTTTACATTATTAGATAAAAATACTTATTTGTGTCTCTATGAACAAGAACAAATGAAGTATTCTTTGCCGAGACACAAAAAGACGAGTATACTTTGATCCTACACTCCTACTTCCTACTGCTTATACTATCTCACGTCACTCACATAACAGACAAAAAAACATTAAGTTTCTCGTCAATTACTGACAAGACACGAATAACTAGTAAAGTACAAAGCGACTTTGTGTACGTAATTATCCATTGCAATCAAAGTAATTGCCATATTTACTTTTCATCAACAAACTACTCACATCAATATCTATCAATTAATTCACCGTAATCAAACAAATTTGTGTGTATCATCATCAATTTATCAGTATTATAATCTATTCAATTTTTACTCAATTCAATTTTTATGCATCATAATCAATTCATCAACAAATTAATTGGGGATTTGAAGTTTAAACTTTGCATACTAAATTATAATTAGAGTACCTTGTATTGTGTTGCCGCTTTGATCATCGGGCTGCACTAGGAACGATGTTGCGCTGGTAGCTAGACGCTGGAGTTTATGAGAAAAATAAAAAAAAGATAAACGATTGTCCAGAGGTTCCAAGATCATATGGATAATTATCCAACTAATACACATAGATGTGTTAGAGCTAGTGTCCTCCACAGTTAGTGTGATAACGTGTATAAATCTCTTACAGGTTCACAGGGTATACTTAGTATTTTTATCAGTTGATTAACGTTTATCAATAACGGTTGGCTTGCTAGAACTTTGACGTTATTGTCATTTTAATGGCGGTGATCAACTGGTCCCTATAAGTCACACCTAAAGAATGTTTTTGAGATATATGATTATATGAAAATATAATCATGTTGATGCCTTATATGACTAAAAGGTTAGTCGATGTATATGACTAAAACGTTAGTCAATGTAATGATGATACAATTATTTAATACGATTAAATAATATTAGCTGAGACGAATTAAATGTTAACTCGTAATTGAATATAAACTGTTATATCTAATTGATGTATATAATGTAATTATTTAATACGATTAAATAATGTAAGCTTAAACGAATTAAATGTTAATTCGTAATTAAATATAAACTGTTATATTTAAGTAGCAAATTATATATTATTCGATATTGTCATAATAAATGATGTAACACCCGCAAATGTACCCTATTTTTATATTAAAAATATTTTACGGATACTTTTCAGCGAAATTTAGTTTTTGTTTAGAATTAAATTTATCGTGTCGAATTTAGAATTTCCGAGTTCGTATTTGGATTTTACGCGAGATTTCAAGTGAATCCCGTCTTAAGCCGTCTTTAACTTTTCTTGACTATTTCCACTCACCTTTCATATACTCCTTCCTAACCCTAACCTAACTCACACAACTCAAACACTTCCTTCTTCTCTAAGAAACCCAAAACCCCATCAAAACCTTGCCTCCATTTTGATCCAAGCTTAGAATCGTCACATCTAGCTCATATCTCGCTCATTTCTTGCTCAAATTCACGTAAGTTCGTCTTATTCTTCCCCTCTTATCTTCCTCTATCCGTATTGATAATAAAATTACCGTCTTTCTCGCTTTTCAAACTTTCCGTCTTTCTCAAAGGTGAATTATATTCATCTTTTGTCGTCTTTGTTTAGTTGGAGACTTTCTAGACCCCGACAAAGATTACTATCTAGTGGAAAAGGTAACGGTGAAGGGTTACTCGATATCATTTACGTGTTTTATGTGTTTTCTATGTTAGTAATCGTATTTAGATTAGGATTAGTAATCATAGGAATTGTGTTGTTGATGATGGTTGTTGTTAGTTGTTAATTGATATGAGAATTGATGGTTTGTGATGATAAATGAGGACTTTTGGTTGATAAAATGTTGGGATTTGATCGTGTCTGAGTCCCGTGTACGACGCTAACAGCGTTCTTGGACGCTTGCAGTGTCGTGGGGCGCTGGCAGCGTTACTCGCGGCCGACTGCAGTTTACCTGCACTGACCATTTTTCGTAAAATGATCATATCTTTTTCGTTACTTGCTTGTTTTGGGCTTGTGACATCCCGTTGGAACTTTAAGAGGATAAGCTATCACCTCCATTAGGAATTTCTGCATTTGCATTTCTAGAACTATAGTTATGACCGTTTGAAGTGGACCCTTGTTTTAGTTGGTTTTCAAACAACGTTGTTTTGGAGAGGTGATCTATGTTTTTATTCATTATGCTTCATAAACTTGTTCTAATGCTAATGTATCATGTATTGATTCATTTTTATCATAGTTAAGTTTATATAATTCCCTATTCTCATGTTTTGTGACGGTTTTTGGTATGTCCCACTTTGAGTCGGTTTTTACAAATGTTACGGTTTGAGCACTATTTTGTTATGTGCTTTGTACTCTCATTCCCTTGGCTATCTCCACGTTCGTAAGGCTGGAATGTCGGAACGGGGATGTATCCTTACTGCTTAATTGCATGTGTTAGTGGGCATACGACGACGTTGTTGGGAGGCGAACGCTTTGCGTTGATCGACCCGGCCGTCAAATGTTGTGTACTTGCGAGGTGGTGTTATTTGCATGAGCGTACCACTTGTTATGTGCAGTGGCTCGAGCTCTTTTCCGCCTCTTTCGTGAATTATTCTACCGAATTTGGGGTACTCGGCGTCAATGATTGACCGAGTCTTGGATGCGAAATGTCATCGCTTGTCGAACCGAAAAATGCGATTCTGGGAGTCTGGCCAGATTTAGATTAGGAACCGTATTATTATCGTCGTTCCTACCAGGAGGAAATTAGTCTACATATACGAAATGGATTGAATCGTATATGCGTTCAGGGAATGTTTTTCTCCCGTGGATGCCTGTTAATCATACTTGCCATGTACACGGTGCTAGTGCGTTTCATTTACCGTGAGAGAGGTCGTCATTGTATTGTTATGTGGGGATGGGTGATTACATGATTGATTATTCATGGTCATACCATGACTTGGCATGGTTTGTTTGTCGAGTCTCAATCTTATCAAACTTATACCGCTAACGGTGAGATGCAAGCCCTAGTGAGCGTATTCGGTTGCCTAAGAGTGTCTTCCCGAGTCTTTGTATAACATGATGGATTCGGATTTGTATAACATATGCTCTTATCTTATATATTGAATTGCCTATCTCTCCTTATCGTATTCTCACATGTATATCTATATATGCACGCTTCTACTTTTGTATTTCCTTTTATGTATGTTTAATGTGATATGGCTGGGAGAACCCGGAGTTACTCCCCACTGACTGTGGCGTTCATGTTTTTCATGGATGAACAGGTTGCTTGATTTGGATGGCTTTTTGCTATGTTATTTTGGGTTCGGGTGTGAGCTAGCGGGCGTAGTCCTTGGATGAAACACCTCTAGACGGTTTTAGGTTGTTTGCTAAACACTTTTACTTTGTTAACATTGGGAGAGACTTCGTCTCTTGTTGTAGTTTATTTCGTACTTTGGTTTGTAATATTTGACACTCCTCGTATACTTCTTCTTGCATGTATAAAAGTTTTAAAACTTCATATTTCTGCTAAATAATTCACATGCTTGTATGTTTTATATTTACGCATTCGCGAGGGTTGTCACAGTTGGTATCAGAGCCTAAACGCTCCCGACACACACACGTGAACCCTAAACTTAAATTACTTGACCTTGAAATAATAAATGAGAGATGGGTAGACTTAAGAACCTAAGGTGGTAGTCTTTGCTGTACTTGATGTTTGTTAGGTTCTAACTTGTTTGTTGATTGTGTTGAGTGATGTTATGTTTGTTTGTATCTACCATTTTGAGGTGGATCTTGTGTTACCTAGAAGAAGTATCTTTTACCGAAGATTGAAGATTGACAAGCC
Source organism: Heliosperma pusillum (assembly GCA_022085475.1). Lineage (NCBI taxonomy): Eukaryota > Viridiplantae > Streptophyta > Magnoliopsida > Caryophyllales > Caryophyllaceae > Heliosperma > Heliosperma pusillum. Next base: position 10,251 of record JAIUZE010019667.1, read on the forward strand.
TAATTGAAGTGTATTTCTTCCTCATCGATGTTTTCTCTCGTCCTTAATGTATCATGCTCTCTTCCTTCTATCTAAGTGCTTTTTCATCATCTAACTTCTTTTCCCCTTGGAAGTTACTCTTGTTACTTTCCTCCTCCTTATCAATTTGTACCCTCAACTTCCTTATGTGACCTTTTGTGGACACCATACCCTTTTGTTTGTGGCATATTGTACTTGGTCGGAAGAATTTTAGACATTGTGGAATATTAGTGTTTGTTAGAATGAATTTGTGATTTGAGGAAAATGGTGTAGATCTAATTTCACCCTATAGTGGTGACAGTTGGTATCCTTGAGGAAAGTGTGGTGAGGTATGTTTAATAATTTTAATGTATAAATGCTTGCCATGACTTGTGTGTAAATAGTTCATGATATTCGATGGTGTAAGGTTGAATGAGTTGGCTATGACTTCTTAACTCATTAGTAATTTAGTCTTTTGGACTTAGAAGTTTAGTATTGTTTTGAAGACCATGCTTATGATAGGTCTAATTGGTGTAAATAAGAAGTTTTGAATGATATCTTGAGGTGCGAAATACTTTTGAGATTAAGTGACGTCTTGTGGTTTCCTATTGTGTGTTTGTGAGTATAGGCTTGGTGGAAAAGCATTTGGCTATAGTTCTTGGATTTAAAGATATGATCTTATCTTATGGTATCGGAGACTCGTTTGAAGTAGTAAGGTTTCGTTGTAAGTTGAACCATATTACTTGAGGATTATAGATATGAGCGAGATTCGATGATGTGAGCTATGATGGAAATACCTTGGGACGTTAATGATGATGTTTGACTTGATGTTGTACTTTGTTAATAATGAACTCGTGGGCTATATGAGTTGAAAATGACCGAGTATAAGGGAGTATTTGTTAGTCCTTCAGTTAAAGAAACCTTTGAGGTTGTCTTGAATATTTGAGCTAAAGGAATGTTACTATGCTTGAGTTGCAATTCCGCATTTGGGAATCCGTGTGATATGAAAGGATGGATGAATTGGGTTGTAGTCGATTTGTCGAATTCAGGTGTACCTTACTTTGATGATTGTACGTGGTACGATGGTCCCTTGTAAGAGACCTTTGTAGAGGAAAATTAAGATGTTTTAGTATCGCCCTGAGTTTGATTGGAGAATTTTGTGGATTAAACCTTAAACCTTTACTCGTGCCATCATTCCTTTTCATTTCCATTCTTGAATGTTTTTGTCAAGATTGATCTTTAAGAAATCGCATGCTCGCATCTTATTTCTTACTCAAATATCTTCATAACTCTACTATCTGCTTTGTCTCTTCCTTAACCACGTTATTTTCAGCGCTCCTCTCTTGTAATCTCGTGCCTTATTTGTTCCCGTGTTCTCTTTGAGATTCATTATCGTTTTCTATCTCGTTGCTCCTTCATCTTTTCTCTAGTGGATTGGATATTCCGTTTGTAAGGCTCAGAGAATAAGCGTGATGTAATTTGGGATTCTTTAGTTAGAATATGTGTCCTTGGATTGAGCAAATTTCATGTTGTATTTCATCATGGGAAATAGGACTTAAGCTCTAGGTTGAATCCTAACAGTAATAATGTATCCTCTCTTAGTAGTTTTAGTTTTGGAGCTTGATATTGTAGTGTTATTTTGAGAATTGAGTTGATCATGATAATAGTCCGTTGTTGTTGGGTATTATAGCGGTTGCTTGGTATGTCATTTGGGAATTAGATGTCTCTAATTAGTGGATTCTAAAAGAGACTTCGCTTTAGGGAAATTGAGCCGGTAACCAAGGTTTGAGGAGTATTGTCATAAATGAAAATTGATTCATTTTGAGTTTTTGGTGAACTAGATAATTTCAATGGTTGTCTGATTGCCAAGTGATTGGTCATTGGTGGTTTGGAATTAGTAATTCTCTTTTATCCTTAAGGAATCATAGTTTGAGATTGAGAAATGTTCGTTGCAAGCTTTGGATAGTGAGTGCTAAGTTGTTATGGATTATAGAGTTAGAATAGTGAACCCATTTATCTTGAGGATTAGTAACCACCATAGTTTGCTAATGTGACTATTTATATTTGAGGCTTCGAGCGTAGTAATGATCGAATTAAGGATGTTATGGCGTATTAAAGAATCATTATAAGCGATAATGGATTGTGGATTTTCCCTTGTCGGAAGACTTTGGATGAGGCTAGTTGAATCTTAGATAATTATGTTTGTTGCTTTGATTGTGTTTTGACTTTCGAAGATGAGAAAGTTCATTGCAAATTTAGGATAATGAGTTTGAAGTAAATTGAATCAAGAGAATTTCATGGTAAGTCTCCATTACCATGTGGATTGTTAGTTGTGAAGTCTACCGTGCCGATGGACTTCAGTAGATACTAGATGGATCTGAATAATTAGGTTATTGGCTTGAAATCTCGTGATTATGGATTATCTTTGTAAGATTTCTGATGATTGAAAATGATGAGTTGCAAATTGGGTAAATTGCATTCTCTTGAGGATTTGGTTTACTAGTGGAGTTAGTAGTGTCAAATTCTTGTAGATCTTCCTGCCAACTTTATCTTGATCTTCCTATCTAAAAGAGTTCGATTTGTTTCGTTTTTGCGTGTTTTGTATATATTTTGTTACCCTGAATTGTGTGTGAATTGTGCGAGTCGCTCTATGTACGTGTAATGTCCTATTATTTTATTTTATCTTTGATGAAACCTTCAAATTTCCATATTGTATTTCTAATTTAACTTTTCAAAGAAGTCTAAAGATGGATTGTGTACCCTCTTTTTGGAGAAAATAGATTTCTTTTGCTTTTATACCTGGATTTTGCGTTTGGTTGGATGTTTGGACTTGTTATTGGAGACGTCTGGTGACTAGTCCTGCACTTACTAACGTTTGTTTTGAATTTCGATTTCACTATTTCGACTTTAATTTGATTTGGATAATTTGAGTTCTCGTTCGCGACGGGCACTCTTGAGATCCGTAAGTAAGTTTCGCACTTATGAAAAATTTCCTTAAACCGTTTTCGATATGAACCTCGTTTCATAAATTTTTCCCTTATAAAAGTTTTCGTATTAATTTTGAAAACCGATTCTTGTCTTTGATACTTTTGTTTTCTACTCTCAAGTTTTGAGGACGAAACTTTTTAAAAGGTGGGGTGATTGTAACACCCGCAAATGTGCCCTATTTTTATAGTAAAAATATTTTACGGATACTTTTCAGCGAAATTTAGTTTTTGTTTAGAATTAAATTTATCGTGTCGAATTTAGAATTTCCGAGTTCGTATTTAGATTTTACGCGAGATTTCAAGTGAATCCCGTCTTAAGCCGTCTTTGACTTTTCCTGACTTTTTCCACTCACCTTTCATATACTCTTTCCTAACCCTAACCTAAATCACACAACTCAAACACTTCCTTCTTCTCTAAGAAACCCAAAACCCCATCAAAACCTTGCCTCCATTTTGATCCAAGCTTAGAATCGTCATATCTCGCTCATTTCTTGCTCAAATTCATGTAAGTTCGTCTTATTCTTTGTGACAACCCTCGCGAATGCGGAAATATAAAACATACAAGCATGTGAATTATATAGCGGAAAATACGGTATTTTAAAAACCTTTATACATGCAAGATAGAAAAATACGAGGAGGGTCAAAATATTACAAACTAAATAAAAATACCACAAGAGACGTAGTCTCTCAAAGTGTTAACAAAAGACAAAGTAATTAGCAACTAGCTAAACAACGTCTAGAGGTGTTTCATCCAGGGACAACGCCCGCTAGCTCACACCCGAACCCAAAATAGCATAAGCAAAAAGTCATCCATGCAAGCAACCTTTTCATTCATGAAAAACATGAACGCCACAATCAGTGGGGAGTAACTCCGGGTTCTCCCAGCCATATCACATTAAACGTACATATAAGGAAATACAAAAGTATAATCATGCATATATAGATATACATGTGAGTTATAATAAGAATAGATAGGCAATTCAATATATAATGATAAGATCATGTGGAAATCAAATACGTAAACATCAGTTATTCCTCGAAAAGACTCGGGGAAGGACAATATTAGGCAACCGAATAAGCTCACTAGGGGCTTGCATTCAACCGTTAGCGGATAAGATTGATAAGATTGAGACTCGACAGACAAACCAAGTC
>JAIUZE010019668.1:0-25701 GCA_022085475.1 Heliosperma pusillum
GTGTAGATACCTCAGTTCTACATCTTCCGCCAACCACCCAGTGATGATTGAGCCGCATGTTTGGTACACAGAACGATTTATGACAATTCGTAAGTTTATCGTCAAGTGATAGCTCAAACACTTGTGTCGTCATCTACGCATCGGTACCGTCGTTTTGACAAGCATTAGAGTTCATTTGGAGTTCAGGTCAAAAACCGCTTCATTTTCTAGAAACCGTTTTAAAATGCCGAGTCGGAACGCTCTAGAATATTATGGATAGTTTTTAGTTCTTCAAATTCTATCTTTTTTTGGTAAAATATATCTAGTATCTTTTCAAAAGGAAGTATAGATCTACCGCAATTCCATAATAGAATCTTGGAAATCTTTCTTCCGCAGGAGGAAACTTCTGGGGAAATAACGTAGCAGGTGTTGCGTCCCTTTGGAGGATTGCAACTCCTGCTGCGCCCCTTCTCCAGCATGTTTTCTCCGTTTTCCAGAATGGTTTCGTGATTTCTTTCCAAATTTTGAGTTATTCCAAAACTCTTCATATTTTCTAGTATAAAAGGAGACCTCCGATGTCACTTTTTGGCACGCGAGTGTTCCGCCCTTCTCTTCTCTCTTTGCATTTTAGACTTTTCTCTAAGCTTTCGAAACTTACGTGCTTGATCAATCGACTACGTAAGTTCAGATTATTCTGGGTATCCGTCACGTTGCATGACTGACCAATTTGACCACTACACAATCAACTAATTCAATCAATCAATTTAAATCCTCTAACGAGGGCACTTTCTACGTACATTCGAGTCGAGCAATCACTAAACGTTAACTTAGTAAAATCCCATATTTTTATTTTTATTTATTTTTCCTGCTCAATTAATGTAAGATTCATATCAGAAGTAAGTTCAAAACCGATTTTTAAAACAAAACCTTTTTACAAAACCTTTTTAGCAGACATCAGACGTCGCGAAGAAACACATTAGTAGCTGTGCCTCCTAGAAGGATCGCAGCGCATGCTGCGCCTCTTCCAGAGGCTGCCCTGGTCCTGCTCTTCTTCTTCCTCTGGTTCCTGCGATTTTGTTCTTTTTTGTTTTCTTATTTCCTTTTCTTCGTACATAAACCATATTTCAATATAATCTTTCATATAAAACGTTTTGTTCTCGACCTAAATTCCTAATAATTCGATATTAGCGGGTTTTCGTCTTTTAAATCAAAATTGGGTCTTGGAAATTCGATTTGTTCATATCAAGTCTCTGGAATTCGTTATTGATACAAATTATAGTGTAATTAATATGTTAAACCACTTCTACTCGAGCTATAGGTCAATACTCAATCGTAAATATACAAAGGAATGTTAACTACTCGCGAATCTGACTTCACAGTCAGAATTCAGCTCAAGAACAAACGCAATGAGACCTGCGGTGGCCCTCTGATTTCTCTTTCTCTATTGCTTGCTTATATTGTCTTGTAAATTGATCGACGTATATCGTTACAGACCCCGTTACAGTTTTACAAAAATGTTGTGATCCATTGGGGATTGGTGAGCAGGTCATCAACAGGTAAATCGTGAGCTTGCGCTGGGGAGTTGATGGGATCGCCACCGTTGTGTCATAGCTTCTACTAAGTTAACTAGAGACATAGACATTACATTCAATTTATAGTTGTGTTGTTTCTTGGTTTATTGTTTAAGACGGTATGCCGTCTGGTTTGAGGTAATGTAAATTGAGTTAAACCGTTTGATTTCAATAAAGTATTGTTCTTTTATTGTGAGTTTTGATATGTACTACCTCAGACAACCGAGATGGTAGCATCTCCATGTACTAAGGAGGTCTTGTAAGGCTCTTGGGTATATGGGAGTGTTACACCGAGAGGATGATAAGCTACATGGAGGGTCTATGCATACCCAAGACGGTCCCACCACCTTGGAGGTACTACTTGACAGGCCAAGTCAAATTATAAAGAATGAAGAAGACTTACTAGTTGCCCTCTCGGGAACCAATTGTCCTTACAGGGACTTAGAAGGTCTACCATCTTTCCAAGCTTCCCTAGCAGGAAGCCAAGATCGCGAGCATGAGAAAGAGAGGAAAAAGGAGCCATTTTTAGATTTCCCGAGCGTGACACAATGTCACGGACGGGCCCATAGTCGAGAAACACGTGTCACGGTCAGGACCGACCTGCCACGGTCGGGACAAAAGTCAAAGATTTGATTTCATGGCCGTGACTACATCTTCACGGGCGGGACTTTACCGGAGGCCCAATATCATTCTTAGGCCTATCTATCCTGTTTTGTAAACCTATATATACCCCGTCTTCTGTAATTAGAGGGCATGAAACTCTAAATCTAGAACTCTGATCTCTATATATTAGTCTGAATCTTTCCTTAATCTTGTCCATTTTAACTTAATTCTTGGTTAGTTACTCATTCAAGTTAGTTTAATTGTTGAATTTAGGTTGTAGCTTGAAGATTGGTGATTCAATCTTTGATTATTTCAATCAAAATTCTCATCTTTCTTCATCATTCCATTATACTTGGTATATTTCTCTTCTTACTCTTCTTTTTCCATTAAGTTTTCATATTTTATTTGTTGTTGTATATTTTTTGAAATGTTAATTATTGTTGCTTTCTTAATAAAATATCTTGTTGTTGTTGAATCTTATACCATGATGAGTGAGTTGTAACCTTTCTAGGGTTATTAGGGATTTATGGATATAATTAGGGAGTAGTCTATGCTTGTTTTATCTTATAGTCGATTAATGATCTTATTTTCAACTCTTGCCATGCACATGTTCCATAAAATGATTGTTTGACGACTTGTCTGTTTCTTCACTTTTTATGCATGCTTATAAAATCGAAAGTCTTAAACTTTGATAAAACTTCCTTTTTTGTTGGTAGGCGGAGTTAGTATACGCGTGAGCTAGCTAGTGTCGGCCTATGGTGGGGTCGTTAGATAGACAGACTCGTCCCATTTGCCAATTAGGACGCCAATTGACTTAAACTCGACTAATAGATCCCTTGGCCACCCATATGAACCTACTTACCTCATTTTTCGCCTTCTTAATTAAATTCCAATCGTTTTGTTCTAAGTTTTATCTTAATTGTCGATTTTAATCGCCTTTCTTATTGTTCATTAGTTTTAGATCAAAAATGTAAATCCAAACACATGTGACTTGCAAAACCTTTAGTAGACTCTTTTAGATCGAGTTGAACACCCTCCGTTCCTGAGATCGACATCCTTACTTACCTGCACATAATTATTCTACATCAACAACCTATCACATGCGATGACAATTCATGACTCCCTACCCTCTATATTAGGGAACTACACATACATATTAATAAATGAACTAAATACTAACAAGATGGTAAACATGAACATGATAATAAGATGACAAAAAGAAAATTGAGTTAACAAAGAAAAACAAAGTTGGAAAATAAGAAATGGAAACTTGAATGAAAGAACAAAAAATTGGATGAACAATATTCTTATTATCACTGCCGTCTCAAGAAAAGTGGATTCCCGGTGTAAAAAAAAAATATGAGGCCTCATTTACAAAATCAAAGAATGTAACTACGAAGTACAAACTATTTAAAAAACAATTCTTTTGCGTAGTTTTTCTTGAAGCGAATTAAAATATTAGCGCAAACTACTCTTTGTCTTTCCTCCAATAGCTCGAAAAGCATAATTTTTAGAACAATACTGAGAATCTATAAAGCATAAAAGCAAATAAACAATACAAAATTAAAAATTAAGAAGAAAACATTACCAATATTGATATCGTTGAAACTCATGTGTAAATTTGAGATTTTCATAGGCAATTGAAACTGACAGTATTGCAAACTTTTGAAACTTATCTCTCTAATTGTAAATTTGGAATGATTATGAGGAATTGATTTGGGGTAATCATATTTAAGATTAATTACAAGAGAAATATTGGAGACTTTGAGCAATTTCTTAAAAATTAAAGAGGAAATTTATTTTTTATTTGGGGAAGGCAATTAATTATTTAGGGAAGGACACTGTTTTATGTTGAGGATTACAATAGTGAGTATGCAGCGTATTGCTCAAGATTTTTTTTTTTTTTTTTTTAATCAGATGAGTAGTAATTAATGGGGTCATGCTAAATAACGTCGACACATTACTAAATAACGTCGACAATTAACATTGAACTTCCAACTTTACCCCTCATAACCTTCCACTTTATACTCTCTCTAATCTTTTTCTTAATTTAAAATTTTTTAAAAAAGTTTTTTTTATTAAAAAAACAAAATTAGACGGTTTTGAACATGACAACGTAATCAAACAAATCGTAAATCAATTGTTAAATTATTTATTTTTTGCAATTTTCGATTAAGACGGTTTTCATTATGTCGACCAGTGACATAACCACGATAAAGCTAATAACGATGTCGAAAAATGACACTTACTTTTTTTTATAAAAAATCATTTAAAAGACAAAAACGCAAAAAAAAAAAAAAAAAAAAACCTTGACGTGAATAGTACACGTCCGGACCTAGGCTTGGACGTGAATAGTACACGTCCAGACCTAGGTGTGGACGTGAATAGTACACGTCCAGACCTAGGTGTGGACGTGAACTATTCACATCCAGACCTAGGTGTGGACGTGAACTATTCACATCCAGACCTAGGTCTGGACATGAATTATTCACATCCAGACCTAGGCCTGAACGTGTACTATTCACGTCCAAATAGTTTTTTTTTTTTTTTTTTTTTTTTTTTTTTTTTTTTTTTTTTTTTTTTTTTTTTTTTTTTTTTTTAAATAATGTTTTTGTTATGTTCCGTTAAATGACGTTAAAAAAAGTAAGTATAATTTTTCAACGTCGTTATAAGCTTCATTGTGGTTGCGTCACCGGTCGACACGACGAAAACCGTCTTAGTTGGAAATCGCAAAGCTAAATAGTTTAACAATTGATTTACGATTTAACAATAATATTTAGTTATTTTAGAATTATCTTGAAATGTTGGGGATAATATAATGAAGGGTAAATTAGGGAGTTCATTAAATTTGTCGACGTTATTTAGTAATTTGTCGACGTCGAATAGCAGCTTGGAATTAATGTTAGATTTGGGCCCTAAAATTTTGAGACCCAGTGCAACTGCACATAGAGCACCGTGCTTGGGACGGGCCTGCTTATTATAAACCCAAATTAAAACATAAAATAATAATCTAAATGTTTGTGATGATATTGAAGTAGATAAACTAAAGTTCTAACCCTAAGAAAATATAGAAAATGGCTGAAACAAATATACGCGTTACATAGCAAAATCAAGCATTATATAGAGCAGATCGGAAAATGAACAGTCGGTGTGAGTATTCAAAACCCCAATCGGGCCGTTGCCATTTTCGTGTTTTTGCTCAATTTTTCGTTTTTTCGCTTCCAAAGGCAACCCCATTGGTCCGAGTTAACAACGCCGATAGGGAACGTGGATAATCATCTTTTGGGCTTAAATTCCATCTCTTAATTAGCTTGATGTTGAGCCCAAGGGATATGGGTCAATGCTTGGGGATGTAAACGGTTATTGAGAAAGCTTTGTAAAACCGTAGTAACATATTCAATCATGCTCGATATTCATCCATGTTGGTATTTGACGTAGAAACGACCAAAAACCGCTTCAAACCCTACAAATGACATTAAAACAGAAGAAATACCTACAAGACGGTAGTAGCTAAAAAAGATTACTATAAATAACAACTAAAACATGTAAATACGACTTAATATAGGGGAGCAAAGTTATGTAAATATGACCACCAATGCACGCCATAAAAATGTGTATTGATTACCTTACTTATATGGAGAAACCTATGGATAATGAAGACATTATTCTTAAGATTCCAAAAGATCTTTACTACGCTATGTACAAACCAATTCGTTGATACATTTTACGTTCGTGACAAGCCAATAACTTTCAATTCTTAGCGCCACTGGATGGTACGCACTCACTTTATGTAAGATGACTAGTAGACCGAATTGAGGGCTTAGTATTTGAAGCACCAGGTTTACTTTAAAAATGATGAAAAAGATATCATACTTGGGAAATGTTGGTTTATTTGCCAACTTCTATCTGCCATGTCCAGAGCCGCGAAAGATAATCGGGATTTCCTCCATCTACAAATCCTAGAATAACGACCATTTTGTCCTCGGAAGATGTATTAGGTTTACAACTTAAACTTTACGATCATTGGATAAATGACATTCATAATCTTGGCAATCAAGTTGTATTTGTAAGAGATTTATTAAAGGTATTGTACTTAAGGAACAAAAGTTGACAACTTTTCGGCTACAAATATGGATTACCCTATCTTAAGCGTACCATGCTCATTTTTTTATGATACGACTTGAGATACGGGTCAATGAAGGGACGGATTCAATTAAAAATCGGAGATCAGTTTAATGCATTCCCGATGATTATTTTGGTTGGTTCAATGAATCTCGGGATGATTAAATGTATCTCGAATTTATTGAATATGGAGCCTTTATTGAAGTCGTATCCTAAGGCTGACGATTCAAATATTATGTCGAAATTCATAGTTAGTTTCATTTAGTCTCAAAAATTATTATAGTTAGTTCAATGTAATATTTTCTAGTGCATTATTGTATTTAGGAATTAGATTATCATATTGATTCATGAAATATAGTTTAAATAGATGTCTTAGGCCATCATTTTTGGAGGCAACCAACATTTTGAGAAAAAGAAAAACTTGTGTCTCTCAATAAACGTGTGTTACGTTTGTTTGTGAAACTCGGATTGTTGCGATAATCCAAAATTAGTGATTAATTAGGACGCGTTTCCTAATTGTTACTCGATTGGAACCAATAGGTCTTGGTTAGCCAATCTCGTTCATCAAGTTATAGGTCTAACTTGGTGTCTGCTTATCCCTTTCATTTTTGCTGCATATGATGCGAAATTTCTTGCAGCGGAAATGAAAGGGATAAGCAGACACCAAGTTAGACCTATAACTTGATGAACGAGATTGGCTAACCAAGACCTATTGGTTCCAAATCGAGTAACAATTAGGAAAGGTGTCCTAATTAATCATTAATTTTGGATTATCGCAACAATCCGAGTTTCACAAACAAACGTAACACACGTTTATTGAGAGACACACGTTTTTCTTTTTCTCAAAATGTTGGTTGCCTCCAAAAATGATGGCCTAAGACATCTATTTAAACTATATTACATGAATCAATATGAAAATCTAATTCCTAAATACAATGTACTAGAAAATAATACATTGAACTAAGTATAATAATTTTTGAGACTAAATGAAACTAATTATGAATTTGGACATAATATTTGAATCGTCAGCCTTGGGATACGACTTCAATAAAGGCTCCATATTCAATAAATTCGAGATACATTTAATCATCCCGAGATTCATTTAACCAACAAAAATTATCATCGGGAATGCATTAAACTGATCTCCGATTTTTAATTGAATACGTCCCTCCATTGACCAGTATCTCAACTCGTATCATTTTATATGTTCAATTCAGGTTTTAATCAAGCATGCCTAAAAGAGCGGAGTGCATCAAGTAATATCCAGTAGAATATTATCCTATCAAATCAAATAAACAAAATATGAGTTTCAGTAGTGGTTAGATTCAGACCCGACTTCCCAGAGAATACGTATGACCCACTCCCTCTAATTGACATCAATCACATGACCTCTACGTTAGCGTTAATCTAGGTTCTCTTATTACATAAAAATATATTTCAAAAAAGAGTTGGTACATAAAACCATGCTCAACGAGTATCTCATGTAGTCTATAGTGATGTTTGATTGATATTAATGAGTCATATTATTATCATAAAGAATCTAATTTCCCTTGACACATCGTAGATCTGTCACCAGTCACTTGGTGCGGATCACCTAAGTCAATTATCATAATGAGATGATTCTCAACGTTTTTTTTCCCATGTCCATTCAATATATGGCATGGGTGCTCGAATATGCGAGGAATGTTGGTTATACCTGTGCCATTATTCCCTGAACACCTAGCTAGATGGATGTTATCTAATTGTAACTGCTCTGATATCAAGGAATCGTATGATGACCAGACATTTACATCGGTGCTATTTGAGGTGGAGGGATCGACTAATTGTATAAGGTATACTTGAAAACTTTAAATAAAAACTTTGAAATTTTCATCCGCGAGGAGAGCACCACCCTTGCTACACCCCCACCCCCACCCCATCTATTACTGGGTGTTAGCCACTGAAACTCTTATTATGTTTATCCAATAGGATAATAACTAGTACATAATACTTGATGCTCTTAGATCCTATACGCATATTTTTTGATTAAATTCTGAATTAAACATATGCAAAAATGGGTACAATTAGCTTAAGAATGAGGAGTACCTTATTGTAGCGAAAAATTCACACCATTAACTACGTAAGTACGGTATCTGGAATTAATCACCGATAAGGACATCGAGAGTTTCAGGATCCGGAACGTGATTTATCTTTGAGTGTCAAGTTTGAGTCATAAATCTAACACATCATCTGAAGCCAAATAGTTATCATTATATGATCTGTAAGGGGATGTAATCCGATTGTTTGAATTCGCAGCTTTGGACATAGCGGATAAAAGTTGTCAAACAAACCAAGACTTCGCAAGTAAGTTTGTATTACGAGGTAATCCTAGTGCTTCATACAGCCAGCCCGCAAGTCGGTCTGCGGGCGATCTTACTTTCCTATGCCAATTGTTCACGTCAGGCCTGCATGTATAAAAGCTGGAAGTTAATTTGAAGATAACTTCAAGTTAACAAAATACAAGACTTAAACTAGAATGCAATAAATTAACTCTTTCCTGGTGATTAATTAAAGACGACATCCTATAAATACTAAACACATTCGCAATTTTACGTCAAACTGTAGACAATTATAATCAACACAAAAGAAAATATTCATTCTTTTATATCACAGAAAGAAAAATAAAGGCATGAACTTATTCTTACTAATTATTTACTATTGTCCAGTTTTGTCTTAGATAAAAATGAAAGTTGAAATACCAATAACTGGATGTAGCTTAGTATTTAAAACTAATGACTTACGAGTATCTTTGTTTGGTGGATTTGCTATTTATATTTATTATTTTTATGATTTTCATTCGTTGGGTGTTTCGTTCTGAATTCAAGGTTGCCGATAAATTTTGAATCGCTAACCCTTTATGAAAACATGAATTTCAGAAGTCATGAAATAAAGTGAGAATATAATCAACAAATTTATCTTATTTACTTACAAACTTACTGGATATCGTGTCCAGCATGTTGCTGCTTCCGTTCCGCCCACCCGCAAGTAGCCTTCTCTCCTGAACAAGCCAAGCCCTTGCACATTTGAAGGGACGACAATTCTGACGCTGATACGTTGGCGGGAATACTACGGAAGGAAGCAAGGAATGTAATAGAACGCCCATTTAGAATAAAGGAGAGAAAGATACAAGTAGGGATGAGAGGAAGCTTGCAATTTATAAAGAATGAAATGACTAAAAGTTTCTGAAAAATATCGAAGGCATATTAATTTACAGCCATACTTTGATTGATTCGTATTTGTGACGACCAAAATCAAAGATGCTAAACAAGAGTATGCTTCTGCTTCAAGCCTTCAAGTAAAGAGGTGTCCTGATTTTAGAGGGAAAGTATGAAATAAAGGGAAAGTAGGGAATAAGGATGTTTCTTTAATTTATCGTCCCACTTTTATATAAGAGAAAAAAAAATATGTTAGAGCATCCACGACTTCACGAGACAACAAATTACTTCATTGTTGTGAGCGCGTCTGTGGTCCTGGGACGGATCGGGTTAGGGTTAGAATACAAGTTAATAAAAAATTCTATATATTTACTTTATACCCATATCAATGTTCGTTTTGTTTTTTTTCCTCATATCTTTAGTTACACATTAATAAAAACTATAAAAAGATTATATTCACAATATACTAGGTAAGATGATTTAAACAAAATCTCACATGACTATCTTTAATGTTGTATATTAAAAGATGTATCGAAGATTCTCCACGCTTGAATAGTGTTCGAAAAGCAGATGTATAGAACTAAATGAAATGGAGGAAATAGATTATATTGTTTTTTCTTTTAACCATTTTTAAAGTCAATAAAATAACTTTTTAAAATTAAGGCATATTTAATATTAATATTTTCATCATATCAAAAAGTTACATTACTTATATTGACACAATTATAGATATTATGTAACACCCGCAAATGTACCCTATTTTTATAGTAAAAATATTTTACGGATACTTTTCAGCGAAATTTAGTTTTAGTTTAGAATTAAATTTCCCGTGTCTAATTTAGAATTTCCGAGTTCGTATTTGGATTTTACGTGAGAATTCGAGTAAGTTACGTCTTTAGACGTTATGGGCTTTTTCCATATCTTTTCCACTTACTCTTTCCTATACTCCCTCATAACCTAACTCCCTCACAACTCAAACTTCTTCTTCCTCACCAAGTAAACTCAAAACCCTAACCTCCATATTTCTTCCAAGCCTAGAATCATCACTACTCCTTCATTTCTCGCTCAAATTCGCTCTAGTTCGTCTCATTCTTTCCCTCTCATCGTCCTCTATCCGTTTTGGTAATAAAATTACCGTCTTTCTGGCTTTTCAATTTATCCGTCTTTCTCAAAGGTGAATTATATTCATCTTTTATTATCTAATTGTAGGCGGTGACCTCCAAGACCCCGACAAAGACTACTTCTTGATAGAAGAGGACATCGACGCGGATTGAAGACGCGAAAAGGTAACGGTGAAGGGTTACTCAATATCATTTACGTGTTTTATGTGTTTTCTATGTTAGTAATCGTATTTAGAATAGGATTAGTAATCATAGGAATTGTATTGTTGATGATGGTTGTTGTTAGTTGATAATTGATATTGAAAATGGATGATTTGTGATGATATATGATGTTATTGTATAATGATTCTTAGTGATACTTGACATTTTCGTGCATAATACACCCCAGTCGGCCGACCGGCAGCCGGTCAGCTGACCGGCTGGGGAGTGGCTGTATATTGGTTGTGTTACGTGAAGTTTTGAGCATGAAACCTGTCTCAGCCGGCCGACTGACAGCCGGTCAGCCGACCGGCTGAGACACCCCTGCCTTTTTCCTTTGTTTTTCTCGTGTGCCTTTGGTCCCAGCCGGGTAGCCGGCAGCCGGTCCCTTTGACCGGCTGGGACACGCTGTATTTTGATTTATTGTCAAATGATAGGTTGGTGCTAGCCTGGTGGCCGGCAGCCGGTCATCTCGACCGGCTGGTACACGCTGGAGTTCTTTCTACAATTCTTACTTACGTTTTCGTTTATGATATTTCCGATGGTTCATTTATCGTATAAATTTACGGAATGACTTTAAATATTAATGTTTTGAATATATGATATTTCATTCGCTTGTATCGCATGTTTTCTGACGGTTTTTGGTATGTCCTACTTTGAGTAGTTTTTTACACATGATACGGTTTGAGCACAAATTTCCTATGTGCTTTGTACTCTCATTCCCTTGGCTACCTCCAAGTTCGTAAGGCTGGAATGTCAGAACGGGGATTGTATCCTTACTGCTTGATTGCATGTGTTAGTGGGCATATGACGACGTTGTTGGGAGGCGAACGCTTTGCGTTGATCGACCCGGCCGTCAAATGTTGTATACTTGCGAGGTGGTGTCATTGCATGTAGCGTACCGCTTGTTATGATGCTTGTGCTCTTTTCCGCCTCTTTTGTGAATGTCGACCGAATTTGGGATACTCGGCTTCTATGATTGACCGAGTCTTGGATGCGAAATGTCATCGCTTGTCGAATCGGAACACGTTTATGCCGAGAGTCTGGCCAGGTTTAGACTAGGACCGTATTATTATCGTCTTCCTACCAGGAGGAAATTAGTCTACATATACGAAATGTCATCGTGTATGCGTTCAGGGAAATGTTTATCCCGTGGATGCGATTTTAATCATTCTTGCCATGTACACGGTGCTAGTGCGTGTCATTTACCGTGAGAGATGTCGTCAATGTATTGGTATGTTTGGATGGAGGATTATATGATTGATTATTCATGATCTTTGGATGACTTGGCATGGTTTGTTTGTAGAGTCTCAATCTTATCAAACTTATGGTTACGGATTTGTACTTCATATGCTCTTATCTTGATATATTGAATTGCCTATCTATCCTTATCGTATTTCACATGTATATATATATATATGCATGCTTCTACTTTTGTATTTCCTTTTATGTACGTTTAATGTGATATGGCTGGGAGAACCCGGTGTTACTCCCCACTGACTGTGGCGTTCATGTTTTTCATGGATGAACAGGTTGCTTGATTTGGATGGATTTTTTCTTGTGGCATTTTGGGTTCGGGTGTGAGCTAGCGGGCGTTGTCCTGAATGAAACACCTCTAGACGATTTTTAGCTTGTTGCTAATAACTTTGTTGTTGGATAACATTTTGAGAGACTACGTCTCTTATAGTATTTCATACTTTGGTTTGTTATATTTGACACTCCTCGTATTTTCTATTTGCATGTAAAAAGTTTTAAAAACACCGTATTTCCGCTAATTAAATCACATGCTTGTATGTTTTATTTCCGCATTCGCGAGGGTTGTCACAGTTGGTATCAGAGCTTTATCGCTCCCGACGCACACATGTGAACCCTAAACTTAAACTACTTGACCTTGAAATAATAAATGAGAAATGGGTAGAAGTTAAGGACTTTACTTGGTAGTCTTTTTGTTTATGCTAATTGATAGGATTAACTTGTTTTGTTTTTGTTTCTTATGAAGATGGTTAGACCTCGAGTAGTAGAGAACGTTATGCTAGAAGCTCTTACGCAAGTGTTGAAAAATCAACAAGATGCGGCTTTAGCTCAAGCCAACCAAGTTCCCCCTCGTAGAGAAGATAACCACCAAGGAGGCTACGCTTGGGTGGCAGGTCAAATAGCTAGGAGTAAGATTATACCTTACGGTGGAGAGCCGGACCCTACCGAGCTATCGGAATGGTTCCGAGATATGGAGAAATAATTTGATCTATACCAAGTCCGTGAAGAGGACAAGGTAAGGATTGCAAAGCACTTCCTTGTTAGGGAAGCGGATAATTGGTGGGCTATTACTAGTGCCACCGCTACTCTTGAAGATGATTTCAATTGGGCTTGTTTCAAAGCTCTAGTGGAAGGTCGATTCTATCCTAAGGAGCTCAAGCAACAAAGGCTCAAGGAGTTTATTGAATTCAAGCAAGGTAACTTGTCGGCACAAGACTTTAATACGGAGTTCAACAAGCTTGCTCATTTTGCTCCGAGGCTTATCAAAGATGACGAGGACCGAGCTTTCTACTACCGCAACAAGCTTAGTGCTTTAATTCAAAGTAAAGTGAGGAGGAATACTACTTCCTTTGGGGATTTATATGATGATGCTCTATGGGCCGAGAATTCCATGAAGGCCATTAGGGATGAAGCTATGATGAATAATCCCTCCCCTTCTTTCACTCCTAGGCCAAATGTCTATGGGAAGAGACCGTTTACTCCGTCTTCCTCTAACTCTTATGCTAACAAGAGGAGATTCAATCCTCCTTCAAATGCAAATGCAAGAGCTCCCGCTCCTTTCATTCCCCGAGCTACTTCTAATGTGGCTCATAGGCCTTATGCTCCTCAAGCTCAAGGTCTCCAATGTAACCGTTGTAGACAACCACACCACCCCGGTGTGTCTTGTTCCAACCGACCTTATATTTGCTACTTTTGTCAAAAGGGTGGTCACCGTTATGAAGATTGCCCCGATCGTAAGCTACCCCCTCCTATTGCCAAACCTAAGGGTTCTATCTTTGTTATGAGCCGAGCCGAAGCCGATGCTCATCCGGAGATAATTACGGGTATGTTCTCAATCTTAGAGCAACCGTGTCTTATTCTTTTTTTATACCGGTGCTTCAATGTCCTTTGTGTCTTCGACTTATGCTAAGAAATTATCTATCGAGCCTACATCTAGTGAGGATACTCCCATATCCTTACCATCCGGAGAAATTATCTCTTGTTCTACTCTTTATACTAATGTTCCAATATCTATTGCGGGTTCTATCTTTCCCGCTAATCTCCTTAAGTTCCCTCTAGGAGAGTTCGCTATAATTCTAGGCATTGATTGGTTAGCATTGCATCATGCTAGGTTCGAGTGTAGAAATCAAAAGATTTATTTAAAGAGTCCTTTAGGAGTTAGAATAACCTATAAGGGATCTCATCCCCGAAAAGGTGTGTCTTTGGTTTCCGCAATGAAATTGGTGAGTATGGTAAGAAAGGGTCACCAAGCATACTTGTGTATTGTGACTTCTTCAACTACCTCTTTGCCAAATATTGAAGATGTGCCTATAGTTCATGAGTTCGTTGATGTATTCCCTGAAGACTTGCCTGGGATTTCTCCCAAGCGTGATGTTGAGTTTTCTATTGATCTTGTACTTGGTTCCGGACCCATAGCCAAAGCTCCTTACCGTGTGGCTCCAACCGAGTTGAAAGAGTTAAGGAAGCAGCTTGATGATATGATTGAGAAGGGTTTTATTCGACCAAGTGCCTCGCCTTGGGGTGCTCTCGTTCTTTTTGTGAAGAAGAAAGATGGTTCCATGAGGCTTTGTATTGATTACCGTGAGTTGAATCGAATTACAATCAAGAATAGGTATCCTTTGCCAAGAATTGAAGATTTGTTTGATCAACTAAAGGGTGCTTCTACTTTTTCCAAAATTGATTTGAGATCCGGTTATCACCTAATTCCTGTTCGTTATGCCGATATTCCGAAGACCGCTTTTAGTACAAGGTATGGTTATTATGAGTTCAAGGTGATGCCATTTGGATTGACGAATGCTCCCGCTATTTTCATGGATCAAATGAACCGCATATTTAGTGAGTATCTTGACAAGTGTGTGGTGGTGTTCATTGACGATATCCTTATTTTCTCCAAGACCGAAGAAGAGCATGCTATTCATCTACGGACTATTTTGAGTGTTCTTCGTCGTCAGAAGTGGTTTGCTAAATTCTCCAAGTGTGAATTTTGGTTACCTAAAGTGTCCTTTCTTGGGCATGTAATTTCTAAAGAAGGTGTAATGGTGGATCCTTCAAAGATTGAAGCCGTTGTGGGTTGGAAAAGTCCAACCGATGTTAGAGAAGTTTGCTTGGTTTAGCTGGTTATTACCGTAGATTTGTCAAGGATTTTTCTAAGCTTGCTAGACCGATGACCCAGTTGTTGAATAAGGAAACCAAGTTCCTATGGAATGAAGCTTGTGAAGCCGCTTTTCGAGAGTTAAAGAAGAGGTTAACTACCGCTCCGATGTTAACTTTACCTGAATATGGTGTAGACTTTGATGTCTATTGTGATGCTTCTAAGATGAGATTGGGTTGTGTACTTATGCAAAGTAGGAAAGTGGTGGCTTATGCTTCGAGACAGTTGAGAGTTCATGAAGTGAACTATCCTACTCATGATTTGGAGTTAGCCGTCGTTAGTCATGCTTTGAAAGTGTGGAGACATTATCTTATTGGAGTTCATTGTCGTATATTCACCGATCACAAAAGTTTGAAATACATATTTACTCAAAAAGAGTTGAATATGAGTGATCGGGCCTGTCGCAAGCCCGATGCAAAGATAAATTACCCAGACTAGGCTAATAACAAATTAATGTAATAAGGGAAGTAGGGGTCGATCCTCAGGGAGATGGTGTTTCCTATATAATGTGAAATGTCTCGCAATTTGATCTTATCTAAGAATATCTGGGTTTTTGGGTTTTTGATATCTAAACTAATATAAAGCATAAATGAAAACAAACTAAAAACAAATGAAAACAATAAAGCAAGTAATGAAAAGCATCTAGGGAAGTAGGTTCACACATAAAGATTGACAAATTAATGAAATTTGATTTGGAACATGCAAGTAATTCGTTGTGAGTTCGTAAGAATGATGTGTTCATTACAATCATAGATCAGATGGTCTAGCAGGCTTTTTAGGCAATTTACTAGGTCTTAATCTACCATGTCATGCTTTGTCTATTCAATTCACGTATGTCTACCTTGGAAAAGAATTCCATTTTAGTCGATGATTTCCGGCCAGAATTTGTTAACTATCGTTACAATCCAAACATGCATAGACACAACGTTTTAAAGGCACAATTTCTTTATCCAATTATCATCTTTTAATCAATCTAACATGGCTGCCCTACACCCTAGAAAGGTGACTACTCACTCATGACGATATCTAAATCTAAGAAGATATTAACAATGAAAACTAGGATTGACATGTTTATTTGATTTTGACTCTTTATATGGCGATAATAACGACGCTAATTGATAATCTAAGAAATGAAATTACAATTATAACGATACTAAATGAATCTAAGATAATATGTAAAGAGAATAACAATCAAATGGAAAACAATAAAGGCATTTAAACGAAAGATAAAGTAGGAATACCTATATGACGATCAATGACGATAATGATAACAATAATAGAAAATCCTTGCACATAATAAACGATCCTTGAATTACAACACTTGTACCCAACAAAGTAGACTACAAAGATGAAATTCTTATTAATCTAATCTAAGATTTTGATGTGAAATGGAGAGAAATAAACTAAGAACTAAAGACTAAAGAAGAAGGAAATGAGAGAAGGGAGGCTAGTTCCCCCTCCTCCTAATCTAAGGAGAAATGTAAGAAGAGAAGAGAAGAGAAGTATGAAGAGGTGTGTATGAGATGAGGGCTAGAGCATCTATTTATAGTATTAGGGTTTCGTGGAGTAGAGGTCGGGCATTAAACACATAGGACAAAAGTAGGAAGAAGACGCCGTTTTCTCGAAGCAGCACACTTACCCGATCGGGTAAGTGGTCATCCAGGTCCTTTTGACTAACGTTTCATCTTCCTTTGCTTTGACTTGACTTCCAACATCCCCCTTGACCTCTTGAGTCGGGTTTGTTGATAGGGTTTGATGTAAAGCGAAGATTGCTTCCGCCTAATTGATTGATCTTCCGACAACTAAGAAACCGTCCTTGCCTCTTCTCTCTTTTGAAGTAGTGAACCTTCTTGAAATGCCTTTCACTTGGTCAAGCTTGCTTCTTCGAATCGTCGGGTTATAGGCAAATGCTCGGGAATATAGAAAAAGGGCGTAGAAACGTCACTTTCCCTACAAAACATGTTAGAACATGGGAATTCGCCTAGAAGACGATATTAGATCATAAAGTGGCTTATCAAAGCACAAATGACATACAAAACCGAGCTAAATTGGGGGTTAAAACCATACAAATATTCACTTATCAAATTCCCCCAAGCTAAACCTTTGCTTGTCCTCAAGGAAACATAACAAACAATACCAGGACAAGGTTGCAAGCATTGGCTACTACACCATCAAGAAACAAATCTCAACATAAAGCTTTGGAAACATAATGAATCATAACCCAAAAACAACGTGGGTAAGAATGATACATAAACATGGCCGAGATTTACATAACGGCGTAGCACAAAGAATTTCACTATTGATTTTCGGCTCTTGCATGATCTTTTGACAAATGGACTCTCACGGCACACTCGAACACTCATGTATGTAAAATGTGATTTCTTTATGTGTAGATGTTTTTGAGACACTCACCTATCTACGACTCATGAAAATGTGTCCGCAGTCTAATATGGTAAACAATTCAAATTACAAGTCAAAGATCACAATGCACACAGAAAAGAAACCGAAAAAATAAGAAGAAGGCTTTGGGAAATTAGTGAAAGGTGGACAAATAGTTATGGTCATGTAAAGTTTAGAATGAGCTAGCAACTGACCAATGATAAATGAATACTCGATCCAAACTTTCGATCAATTCCCAGAAGACGGATGACGAAGGCAGAATGAACGGATTGGCTTATTACACACGAAACACAAGGGTAAACTCCTTCTGTATATTGACTTGACATTTTGAGGAGATACTCACAACTTCTTCTTTTATTTATTCCTTTCTTTTTTCAATTTCTTTTTTCTTTTTTTTTTCTTTTTCTATTCATTTTTTTCTCTTTTTTTTTTTTTTTTTTTTTTTCTGTTTCATTTTTTTCTTTTGAACATAACATCACTTTTTGAACAATTTCGTTCTCCAAATTCACTTTGACAGATAAGAACAAATCTTCTCAAAAGAGCACCCATACACCATGGTCTAGCTACTAGCTTAAAAGGTAGGCAGTTTTTATTTGGAGCTATTATTTTGTGAAACATTTGTATGAAGGGGCTAATTTTGAGGTGTAATTCAAAGTGAAAAAGGCTTCAAATCTTAGTGAATCATGGATGCAATGCTTATAGAAATGAAATGAGAACCATACTTATGCGTTTTGACATGACACACATCACAAGGAGAACTACACACACCTAGATGAGACTGGGTATGGATGTACCAGTCTAAGGAGGTTCTACCTTACAATATATGTAGTTTGCCAAATGTCAAGATCAAGCGTACTCATCTGTAGATTCGTTCCATGCCTACTGTGTACAAGACTTCCCCATGTATGCATAATTCAATGAATATTGAATCATTATCTTTTGAAAGCTCTAAGTTTGGGAAATGTAACATAATAGCATAGTAAACAAGCAAGCAAAGCATGAAAAACATTCAATTATGTTCAGAAATCTTCTCTTTCTTTTTATTCAAATTTTGAAAAATGATCAACTAAAATGCAAAATGGGAAAATGCAATCCCTCCCCCAAGCTAAATATCACATTGTCCTCAATGTGAGCACAAAGACAAAATATGCAATGAGATGCTTAATGGGGAAAAGGAAAAATGAAAGAAGAGTGAAGCTCACTAGTCAGCGCGGACTCCCCCAAGCTAGTCTTTTGGACTTGACAAGGAAGGTCTTTATAGATTTTCTTCAAAAACTCTTTCATCTGCAAAATAAATCCTAATAATGAAAAAGGGAATAATAAAAGAAATAAAAATGCAAAAAGAAAAGGAACACGGGTTGCCTCCCGAGAAGCGCAATTTAAAAGTCTTGCTAGACTTCTTTTTTTTTTTTTTTTTTTTCTGAAATCATCCTTTATCTTTAAACTCACTATCATCCAAACACATCTTCACAGCGTTCTTTACATTCTCCATCCAAGCCAAGCTTTTCCGAGAATAGCCCCTTCTAGCACTTTTAGCAGTAGTGCTTTTAGTATGCTCACCTGCAAGAGAATCAACACTAACATGTGCCTCCAGTGGATTCGTCAGTAAGGATCGAGGCATAGAAGAAACAATAGAAGAGTCATCAACATCAAGCACATGACATGAGTCTTCTAACCCAGGACTCCTAATGGTAAAATTTTTACTAAAGGTCACCTTGTCATCTCCTATCTCTAATGTCAACTTCCTATTCTTGACATCGAAAACTACACCAGTGGTGTGCAAAAAGGGTCTTCCCAAAATGATTGGGATTTGAGAGTCTCCGGCCATGTCAAGTACTAGAAAGTCAACGGGAATGAAAAACTTACCAACTTTGACGGGCACATCTTCTAAAACACCCATAGGTTGTTTTAGAGAACGGTCCGCCATTTGCAAAGTAATATTAGTGCATTTCAAAGCACCCATGTTAAGTTTTTCAAACATAGAAAAGGGCATGACACTTACACTAGCACCTAGGTCGCAAAGGGCCTTATCAATGGTATATGTGCCTATAGTGCAAGGGATGGAATAGCTACCAGGGTCCTTAAGTTTTGGTGGAGACTTATTTTGCAAGAGTGCACTATACTCTTCAGTGAAAGCTACGGTCTTTATCTCATTGAAGGATCTCTTCTTGTTGAGTACTTCCTTCATAAACTTGGAATAAGAAGGAACTTGGGAAAGCAATTCAATGAAAGGGACTATTACATTTAAGTTCTTGACGACGTCAAGGAACTTACCATACTTTGCCTCCTCCTTCTGCTTGGCTAATCTTTGGGGAAATGGGACCTTGATCTCAATAGGAATCACGGGCTCTTTCCCTTTTGACATGGGCACCTTAGCTTCAACATTAACAACCACGGGCTCGTCATTATGCTTACCACTTCTCGAGGAAATGGCATTTACAGTTTCGTGAGGTTGGTAACATTGTGAAGGTAGCTGCCCGTGCTCTTGGTGGGTATTAGAAGAGGCATATTGGGAAATTTTAGCTTCCAACAATTTGATGGCAGCATCCTTAGCTTGATCGCTCTCTTGGAATTGAGCTATCATGGTGTCTTGCCTTTGAGCCAATTGCAGAAGCATGGCTTCAATTTTACTTACACCATTGTCACTCTATTGAAATGTAAAGGATTGGATTTGTTCCAGCTTTTGTGTGAGAAGGGCTACTTGAGCTTGTAAAAGTGTTAAAGTGGGGTCCTTTTGCTTAGATTTCGATGGTATGGAGCGGGAATTTCTATATTGAGAATCGTGAATTGCCATGGATTCAATGATTGTGTGAGCATTTTCAACATTGATTTGATCAAATATTCCATTGTTAGCAGAATCCAGGATACGACGGGACTCTATATAACACCCATTATAGAATGTAATGGCAAGGAGCCATGAATCTATCCCATGATGAGGACATTCTCTTTGCAAGTCCTTGTACCTCTCCCAAGCTTCATATAGGCTCTCATCATCCCCTTGTTGGAAACCAGTGATTTGACTTCTTAACAAAGCGGTCTTTTCTGGAGGAAAGAACTTTTGGTAGAAGGCAAGAGCTAAACTCTCCCAATCGGTTATACCTAATGTAACCTTATCAAGGCTATGTATCCACAACTTTGCCTTACCCCTTAAAGAAAATGAGAAGAGCATCTCTCTAATTTGCCCTTGGGTGACTCCATTTTGTCTAATAGTGGAGCAATAGTCACAAAAGTTTTGGATGTGAAGGTTGAGATCTTCTGTGGCATTGCCACTAAATTGGCTTCTTTCTATAAGGTTGATGAAGGCAGGTTTGATTTAAAAGTTTTGGGCTTCGATTTGGGGTGTAGCAATACCCCTTGGAAGTGTTTCTGTGGTGGGTTTGGAATCGTCTGAAAGTCGAACCATTTTTGTGAAGATGAAGATGGAGTTTTGTTTGAAATTTGATTGGTTTTTGTGAATGGAAATGAGAATGGATCTTCTTCGCCTTCAGGATTAGATAAAATATCCGAGTATTTCTCACGAATACGATCTAAACTTAAAGTATCAGAAGCTTTTGAAGTTTCGTTGAATAGCTTTCGTTCCCTACACAGAGTTCTTTCTAGTTCGGGGTCTAAAAAGATAGGGGTCCCTAGTCTAGAAGATCTGGGCATAAGAATGGAAAGCTAAGATGAAAAATGAGGAGAGGTCTAAAGGAATTTGGGTTCCTCAACTACTTCATTAGAATATGCGTGGTCCATTTTTGTCTAAAGATGAGAGCGGTATGGATCGAAAGCTTCAATTACAAGAACTTGAGAAAATTCGCCAAGATGCGTATGAGAACTCCTCCATCTACAAGGAGAAAACAAGGAGATGGCATGATGGGATGATAAACCGTCGAGTTTTCAAGGAGGGTGATAAAGTTCTTGTGTTCCAAAACCGGTTTAAGCTCTTTCCGGGCAAGTTGAGGTCAAGATGGTTTGGACCATACACCGTCAATAAAGTGTTTACCCATGGAGCTATTGAAGTGGAGGGGCCCGGGGATGGAAAGCTCCTCATGGTGAATGGCCACCGTCTCAAACACTACTTCTAAGGATGTGCCCGGGAAGGGGAAGAAGAGGTCTTGCTTGAAGACCCCGTTTATGAAAGTTGAAAAGCTTGATATAGCTAAGTCGAGCCATCGACTCTAAATAAACGGCAAACCGTGTACATACTCTATCCTTGTGAATATTTCTTTGAAGTTTCTGTGACAACCCTCGCGAATGCGGAAATATAAAACATACAAGCATGTGAATTAATTTGCGGAAATACTGTATTTTAAGAACTTTTATACATGCAAGGTAGAAAATACGAGGAGTGTCAAAACATTACAAACTAAGTACGGAATACAACAAAGAGACGGAGTCTCTCAAAATGTTAGGAAAGAACAAGTGTTTAGCAAACTAGCTAATTAACGACTAGAGGTGAATCTTCCAGGGACAACACCCGCTAGCTCACACCCGAACACAAAATAGCATAAGCAAAAAGCCATCCATGCAAGCAACCTGTTCATCCATGAAAAACATGAACGCCACAATCAGTGGGGAGTAACTCCGGGTTCTCCCAGCCATATCACATTAAACGTACATAAAAGGAAATACCAAAAGTAAACTCATGCATATATAGATATACATGTGAGATATGATAAGGATCGATAGGCAATTCGAGATATAATGATAAGAGCATAAGAGTTACAAGTCCGAATCCATCATGTGATACAAAGACTCGGAAAAGACACTCTTAGGCAAACGAATACGCTCACTAGGGCTTACATCTCACCGTTAGCGGTATATGTTTGATAAGATTGAGACTCGACAGACAACCATGAAAAGTCATGCGATGATCACAATAAATCCATCATATTATCATCCATTCAAACATACCAATACATAGACGATGCCCAATCATGCAATGACCATGAATAACATCATGAAATCACGCATTCAAGAACGACGACTCAAAGACGACATCTCTCACAGTAAATGAAACGCACTAGCACCGTGTACATGGCAAGTATGATTAAAAGGCATCAACGGGATAAAGCATTTCCCTGAACGCATACACGATGCTAAATTTCGTATATGTAGACTAATTTCCTCCTGGTAGCACGACGATAATAATACGGTCCTAGTCTAAACCTGGCCAGATTCTCGGAATATACCGTTTTCCGATTCGACATGCGATAACATTTCGCATCCAAGACTCGGTCAATCAATAGACGCCGAGTACCCCAAATTCGGTAGATCAATTCACGAAAGAGGCGGAAAAGAGCACAATCCTCATAACAAGCGGTACGCTACATGCAAATAACACCACCTCGCAAGTACACAACATTTGACGGCCGGGTCGATCAACGCAATGCGTTCAACTCCCAACAACGTCGTCGTATGCCCACTAACACATGCATTTAAGCAGTAGGATACCTCCCGTTCCGACATTCCAGCCTTACGAACGTGGAGGTAGCCAAGGGAATGAGAGTACAAAGCACAAGACAAAATAGTGCTCAAACCGTATCATTTGTAAAAACCGACTCAAAGTGGGACATAGCAAAAACCGTCACAAAACATGTGATACAAGCGAATGAAATATCATATATCCAAAACATGAATATTATAAGTCACTACGTAAAATTATACGATAAACGAATCATGCGAACTATTATAAATTACGAGTTTTAGAAATCATAGGAAAAATATACAGCCGTAGCGCCGGCCGGTCAGGGGACCGGCGGCCGGTACCCCGGCTCGGAGCACAAGACAAAACCAAAAATCATCAAAAACAGGGAAAGTGTTCCTGGCCGGTTAGGGGACCGGCGGCCGGGCACGCGGCCAAGACCACCCCTATACAAAAATCAAAGGTTGTTACTGATGCGTTCCCAGCCGGTGGGCAGACTGGCAGCCGGTCATCCGGCTGGGAACCCCAGTTCACCCGAGAGCCTCTTTCACTTACCCAATTCATTTCAATTCTCATATATAACTTCTAATAATTATCAACAATCAATATACATCATCATCATTCATCAAATAACAACATTCATTAATCATAACATGATTCCTAAGCTTACTAATCGTATTCTAATACGATTTCTAGCATATAAAGCATGTAAAACACGTAAATGATACCGAGTAACCCTTCACCGTTACCTTTATGCGTCTTCACTACTCGTCAAGCTCCTCTTCAATTAGAAAATAGTCTTTGTCGGGATCTTGGAGGTCACCACCTACAAATATATCATAAAAGATGAATAAAATTCATCTTGAGAAAGACGGAAAGCTTGAAAAGCGAGAAAGACGGTGATTTTAATATCAATACGGATAGAGGAAGGTAAGAGGGGAAGAATGAGACGAACTTACGCGAATTTAAGCAAAGAACGAATGAGCTACGATGATTTTAAGATCGGAAAGATTATGGAGGCAAGGGTTTTGATTTTGCTTAAGGAAGAAGTAAGGTTTTGGTGTTTGAGTGAATGAAATAGGTTAAGGGAGTATGAGTGGAATATGAGGGAAAAAGTCAAACTCGCCTTAAGACGGGATTCTCATGGAATCTTGCGGAAATTCCAAATACGAACTCGGAAATTCTAAATTCGACTCGGAAAATTAAATTTACGATTAAAACTATATTTCACTGAAAAGTAACCGTAAAATATTTTCACTATAAAAATAGGGTACATTTCCGGGTGTTACAATCACCCCACCTTTTTAAAAACTTTCGCCCTCGAATCTTGAGGGAAAGAAAAATATACCTTACTCGAATA
This sequence comes from Heliosperma pusillum, assembly GCA_022085475.1. Taxonomy (NCBI): domain Eukaryota; kingdom Viridiplantae; phylum Streptophyta; class Magnoliopsida; order Caryophyllales; family Caryophyllaceae; genus Heliosperma; species Heliosperma pusillum. The sequence goes on from JAIUZE010019668.1 coordinate 24,361, forward strand.
GACTCGGATATTTACTACGCATAGAAGCTTAAGTTTCCCAAGTCTCTTCTTCGACATTAGCACTTCTCCACAAAACTTTCACTAAAGGAATTACTTTACTTCTCAACTTTCCATCCTTACGATCAAGAATGCTGATCGGCTTCTCTTCAAACGATAAATTCGGTTCAAGCTCGGGCAATTGCCTTTGAAAAACATGGCTTGGATCACTAACATACTTCCTCAATTGAGAAACATGGAATACATTATGAACCTTAGCCAAATTCGGCGGCAAATCCAACTTATAAGCAACGGCACCAATCCTTTTCACAATATCAAAGGGTCCAATGTATTTCGGGCTCAATTTACCCTTAACACCAAACCGTTTAACACCCTTCATTGGAGATACTTTCAAGAACACTTTATCTCCAACCTCGAATTCTAACGGCCTTCTTCGGATATCGGCATAAGACTTTTGACGGTCTTGAGCGGCTTTCATTCTATCACAAATGACCTTCACATTATCAATGGTTTCAACAAGAGCATCAGGGCCTAAATCACGATTGTCACTCAATTGACTCCAACATATAGGACTCCGACATTTCCTTCCATAAAGAGCTTCATATGGAGCCATCTTGATAGATGCATGATAACTGTTGTTGTAAGAAAACTCCACCAACGGTAGACTCTTTTCCCAACTAGACTGGAAGTCAAGAGCACAAGCCCTAAGCAAGTCTTCTAAAGTCTGAATAGTCCTATCTGTCTGACAATCCGTAACGGCATGAAATGCAGTACTCATCAACAACTTACTACCCATGGCTTCTTGTAAAGCTTTCCAAAATCTCGAACAGAATCTCGGATCTCATTCGGATATGATCTCCTTAGGAACGCCATGATATCTAACAATTTCATCACCATAAGCTTTCGCTAAACGGTCTAAGCTCCAAGTTTTGTTTGTAACAACCCGAAAAGTACCCAATTTTTCTAGTAAAATATCTTACGGATACTTTTCAGCAAACTTAAGTTTTAAAATAGAATTTATTGTTTCGAGTCGTATTTGGAATTTCCGAGTTCGTATTTGAAATTTCCGCGAGATTTCATGAGAATCCCGTTTTAAGTCATCTTTGACTTTTCTTGACTTTTAAGTCGTCTTTGACTTTTCTTGACTTTTTAAGTCGTCATTGACTTTTCTTGACTTTTAAGTCTTCATTTACTTTTCTTGACTTTTAAGTCATCTTTGACTTTTCTTGACTTTTAAGTCGACTTTGACTTTCGTTGACTTTTCCGACTCACCTCGTAAATTGAAAGACCGAAATTTTATTTTGAAAAATAATAATTTAATTTATTTTTATTATGATTTATTTG
>JAIUZE010019669.1:0-28145 GCA_022085475.1 Heliosperma pusillum
TCCCACCAAGATTTTTTTATTTGAATTTAAGCAAACAATTTGTTAATGATTATTGTCATACATACAGGAAATTATCAGGAACAAAGGCATCAAACAACACTGAATTAAAATGTGCCATAGATCACATTCTGGAAGCGCAAAATCGTGGCGAAATCACCGAAGAAAATGTATTGTACATTGTTGAGAACATCAACATAGCTGGTAAGTCAACTTCTTAAAAGGCAAATTCTCATTTCACACGACAAAATATGTAAAATCAGTCTGATATTAGAACGGATAAAATGTGAACATTTCTTGATAAAAAAATTGACAACTTTAGTTATTAACTTTTATCATTAAATGATCATTTTTTATTATAAAATGCTGACATAGTGACATTTTTCTCAGCTTGAAGTAATACTGTCTTAAGTAATACTAATGTATTGAACTAAATGAATGTTGACAGCAATCGAAACAACATTGTGGTCGATAGAATGGGCAATAGCAGAGTTAGTGAACCACCCCGAGATTCAGAACAAGGTGAGGGAAGAGCTAGAAAATGTGCTCGGAAAAGGGAACCAAATAACCGAGGCAGACACACAAAAACTACCATACCTGCAAGCGGTGGTGAAGGAAACACTGAGATTACGGAGTACTAACCTAACTAAGTGAAAACACTCTTTTCTCGTCATAAGTGAAAACACTCTTAAGGAGTACTAACCTAACTAAATAAAATTTTGTCCAGCTTGTCGTTACTACTTTGTTTGTATTATACTAATGATCGATTTGAACTGAACTGAATAAACAGCAATCGAAACAACATTGTGGTCGATAGAATGGGCAATAGCGGAGTTAGTGAACCACCCCGACATTCAGAACAAAGTGAGGGAAGAGCTAGACAATGTGCTCGGAAAAGGGAACCAAATAACCGAGGCAGACACACATAGACTACCATACCTACAAGCGGTGGTGAAGGAAACACTTAGGTTACGTATGGCCATCCCGTTGCTGGTACCACACATGAATGTGCACGGTGCCAAGCTAGGCGGTCATGACATCCCTGCTGAGAGTAAGATTTTAGTCAACGCTTGGTGGCTCGCGAACAATCCTCTGCATTGGCAACAACCGGAAGAGTTCAGGCCCGAGAGGTTCTTAGAAGAGGAATCCAAAGTTGAAACAAATGGGAATGATTTTCGATACCTTCCTTTTGGGGTTGGTAGAAGGAGTTGCCCTGGTATTATCCTTGCCCTCCCAATTATCTCCATTACTCTCGGCCGCTTGATCCAGAACTTCGAGCTTCTTCCGCCTCCCGGTCAATCTAAGATCGATACAACGGAACAGCGTGGACAGTTTAGCTTGCACGTCCGTAACCACTCCACTGTTGTGCTTAAACCCAGGGTTTAAGGCGGATTTGTTTGTCTTGTATCGCGTATAGTATTTAGTCTTTTCTTAATTAGCTGCATATAATTGAATTTGTTTATCTATTCTTTATATTCAAAGTTAGAAAAAAAAGTGTGTTTAAGCAAGTACACTAGTTCAATAATAAAAGCAAATGACTTTTTCTTCATTTAGGTATGATGTTTAATGATAATATTGTCATTGCTCCAACTCTTAAAAACAAACCTATAAATTTGTTGATTTTACTCTCATCCACAGAGTTATCAGAATTCTAAGGGTGACATTATTTCAGCTTATCATTTTGATAGGAGCGGCTTATTAAGAGATGCATGTCACTTGGGCGAGTTTTCGGTTAACCATGCTAGCTGATGAGCCGAAGTCGTATGCTCCCAAAAATAAGTCATAATAAGGTCGGATGTCGAATACAAAAGGAAGGCGATGTAGTTAATGTCTAAAAATATAGATTACAAGTAACAATAGAAGGGGGGTTTATATTGGTTGATAAGTAACTAGTGTAGCTTCCATGTAATTGGACGGTTTTTTAAATGATAATATTACAGATTATAACCATTAAATTAGTGTTATTGGGTATTTCAATTGAAAGTATAGACTAATGATAATATTACAGAAATTTTTAATTTACTACATTATATACCTAACTTTGCAGACTACTAAGTGATGAAAAAACTCAAATGTGCAACCGAATTGACAGAAAACACTACTTAACTGGCCAAAACCACATGAGATTGGCTGAGTTCTATTTTTTTTAAACTCCAAAGTTCTACCCAAACTATCAACTTAATTACATTGGTAAATATATGGCTAATTAAAAAAATATAAAAAAACCTACCTAAATAATAATTACACGAGAAATAAGAAAACCACCAAAAAAAATATATTTGTTAGACTACATAAATACAGTCACCACAATGATATTACAAATATACACGAGCGTTGCGATTTTCAACACATTCATTTAGACGACAAAAACATAATTATTGACCGTACAATTATTTAATTATTGTTTCTCCCACACCTAAAATTACTGTTTGGCAACAGTAATTTTCCAAGTTGTCAAAATGTCAAAATTCCTCAGGTTGTGTATATACAATATTACGAGACCATCACAAAGTTACTAATACATATGGGCCACTATTTGTGTATCAATAGCCTAATTTGTTAAATTTGTGATTTGTGATATAGGAAGATTTTCCTTCTGGAGTATTAAAGTAAGAACATTTCTTGCATTTTGGTGAAGCCGCCACATTCTCATTTCACCCTTTAACCATCTAATGATGTCATATGACACTCCACTATCTATTTTCTATTTTCTAAAACAATTGCATTTGTTTTTACTCCCACATCCATAATCAAAATTTATATAGATGTGGAATATTTAATGTTAATTTTTTCACCAATTTAGATCACAAAAAGATCATATTTTGATATTTTTATAAATTTACTCCATACTCTTTATCAAAACTAAAATTTTTAAACATATTTTTTAAAACCAATTCATATCCTCTATATAACTATATATAAAAGCATATACATTTTTCATGCTTCATTAAGCCAACTTTTTCCTTTGATTTCAACTGCTACTTTCTACCGTCTATTTTTTTTTTAAGTAATTCAAGCACCCTATAATCTTTAAAATACATACTCCCTCCCTCCGTTCCATAATATAATTGGTTTTAGTAAAGATTAAAATTTTTATTTTATAAGTCGTTTTACATTTTTCTATATATTAAATATTTTTTTCATTTTTCAAGACACTAACAATTATGACCAAGAGCTAATTTAAGCCATTTTATTGATGGAAATACTTAACTTTTCAAATTTTCAAAGAGCATTTATAGTACACAACTACTATAATACACCATTTTTCAATACTCTCTAAATTCTTAATTATAGAATAATCTCAAACGTCTTATATAATGAAACGGAGGGAGTCAATTATACACATTACATAAATTATAAATTATATATATAACATAAACAGCAAAAACTACATATTACACAAACATAAAAAAAAATGGCATTTTATAAAAACTTAAAAATGATATGTAGCGTAAATCACATATAGTTTCAACTTTTTTGACAAAACAATGTTTTAAAGGCATCCCCGCGCAATTTGCGCGGGTTTAAAACTAGTAGAGATTTAAAGAGTTTGTACTACGGAGTACTAATTAGGAAAAATGTTAAATTACTATCTATTATAGTCAGAAATTTTTAATTTACTACATTATATACCTAACTTTGCAGACTACTAAGTGATGAATAAACCCAATGTGCAACCGAATTGACAGAAAACAATACTTAACTGGCCAAAACCACATGAGATTGGCTGAGTTCTATTTTTTTTTTAAACTCCAAAGTTCTACCCAAACTATCATTTCCATTAATCTTAAGTCCCTTAAACCTTTACTTTCCCTCCCTCCATTATACTCTAATTTTCCCAGACTTTTCACTCGTCCATTAAAGCTTTATCTCTCTTAAATTATTTTCCTATTTCCAGTCAATCATTTCCCTTATCTCTCGGTCTCTCTCTATTCTTCTGTATTTCTCTATTTCTACGTTTCTCTGATCTTTCTTATTCTTTATTTGTTGTTATAGATCTGGGTATATATTGATCTTCCATTAACTCTCGCTCACAATGCTTAACTCCATTCACATGTCAATGCGGTAACAATGTTGCTTTGGTGAAGGCATGGACCACACTCATTCCAGGGAGAAGGTTTAAGGCATGTAAGGACTATGACCATTCAACTGGTAGGCGCGGATGTTCATACTTCAACTGATATGACAATGAGCAAACATCGTACCATGGCAGAGAGATATTATTAATGAACTGCTTTTGAACAATAAACAACTAAGAGCGAGACTTTCAACTAAAGAGAAATAAGCTATGAAATATATGATGGAGAAAAATGTGAAAAAAAATGCCAGGCATTTGTAATGCCAATGTTTGTTCTTTTTGTTTTATTTGTACTTAATTAGCATTTATGTACTAATTGGTTAATGTAAGCATTTCATATCCAGCAATGAAATGGGTTAATGTATGAATTTCTTATCGAGCAATGAAATGAATGTTTGGATTCAAGGATGGCATAACATAATAACTTCATAGAGAAAACTCCCCAACATATTACCGATATATAATAGTGTTGATTATTTACTACAGTAGAATTATCAAAAATAACAACATAAAAAATTAAAAATAGAAGGAGCTTACGTGAATCTCTGATGGATAGATGATCCAAGATGATGACAATGATAAACTATGGATTTTGATTAATTTAGGAGGCTGTAACTTGTTTTACGGTGGATGAGTAAAAATGAGGAGTGATTAGGTTAAATGGTGGACGAGGGAGAGTAAGTCTTGGAGAGTGTTAAGTGAGGGTACTTTGGTAATAACTCATGCTGAAGTGAGTTCTTAGTTTCAAACAATCTATTTTCGTCAAACAGGTAGTCAAGTCTATTTAGTTGTGCTGTTTTGGGTAGTATTTTGCAGAAATAGGTATATTCGGTAGTAATTTAAAAAATTAACGCAAATCGCCCTAATATTTATGATCAATTTATTAGTAGTTAAAACTTTAAAGAAATGAATTTTTTTATATATGGTATGTAAATAAAAAGAGGAAGAGAGTGAGATCAATTAAAAGCAAAGCAATACAAAGGTCGTCCCCCTCTCCCTGTCCCACCTAGACTCAATTCCTTCCACCACCTTTTCGTCTCTCTCTATCGCCTCCTTGCACACCTGACAAGGCGACAATAACCTTCCTCTCCATCGTCTTTCTAGACGCCGACCACCACACGACACACCACCTACCTTTTCTCCATAACCCTTATTTTATAAACCTTAATTTCATTGTCCATAAATTTATTACATTTCTCTAACTTGATATTAGAAATGATGCATAATTAATGAAATTAGTGTTATTATACTTGGTAAATATGAAGTAAGATATATAATTGGTAATTTGGTTGTATTTGATTCATTAGAGCAATAAAGGATTTGTTATTTTTGGTTTTCAATGTTTGGAAATTTAATGATATAATTAAATTTTTAATGACAAAAAATCCATGAAAAAGTAAAACTTGTCCATGAAGGAACAATTAGGCTTTACCACATGTTGAGATAATTAAAATTATGAGTGCCAAAGTTATAGTTTGTTTTTACTTATTCTTTTTATGAGTGCCAAAATTATGAGTGCCAAAGTTATGAGTGCCAAAATTATGAGTGCCAAAAATTTCGATTCTGGTTAAATTTTTCTTTACATAATATTAGATTTTACAGATTTATTAAAGTATTATACAAAATTTTATTCCTTAATTTATTACTCTCTCCGACCCAGTTATTTGTATCTATTTATTTTGGCACAAAGAACAAAGAAATGGTATAAAAGAGAGAAATTAATAATTAACTAACTAGTTTAGAATCCGTGCAATAAATGCACGGTGTATTGAGTTTTTATTTTAATTAAGTTACTTATATAATAGTGGTGTCTCATTAATTGCTCATTTTCTCATCATTTTATTTATTTTGCTTTGAGAAACACAAAAAACGATGAAACTGAAAATTAATCAAGAGAGTTGACTGATATGCTGAAATGTACTTTATAACGAAAATATTTTATCATCCACATAGTTAATGATTTCAATTTAGTAATGAGAATGATTTACAGTTTTGGTTTACACGTAGTATAGGTCAAGTCATTTTCAAATAATAATTTCAATAAAAGTTTTAGTAATTTTAGTAATACATAAATTTTATTTATATCCCCCTATAACTAAAAGAATAAGTCACTAAGGATATTTTCCCGCTCAAATTTCACAACTTGGGTTTGGGCCTTTATTAGTTATAATCATTCTATTGATACATTTTGTACAAATTAGGCCCATAGATGGTTATATCATCATTAGATTACTTCTATAATGACATGTGTGCACCATAAGAAATCTCTATATATAAATCAACAGTAATATATTCTCTTACAATATACTCCCTCCTGGTCGGTCATTTCTTCCCTCTTTCCTTATTGGGTAAGTCGGGTTTTCTTCCCTCTTTCCCTTTTTGGATGTGGGGTTGTGTGTTTTGTGTGGTCTAAATTCATTTGTATGTGGGGTAGTGTGTTTTGTGTGGTCCAAATTCATTTCCTTAATTTTTTTGAAAAAGGGACTGGGAAAGAAATGAGTGACTAGGAGGGAGTATATTTAATAGTATTACCATTTATTTTTCAATAATTTTTTTATCACAAAAATTATCCATAAAAATATCTCCGAGTGGAAAAAGGCTAATCTACACTACAAGAAAACAACATTCAGGCGACCGATATTGGCGACTAATTTTAGTCGCCAAAATGAATTTGACGACTGAAATCAGTCGCCAAGACCCAGTCGCAGTCATTAGTCGCCAAAAAAAATTCGGGCGACTAATTTCGGTCGCCAAATTTGGCGACTGAAATCAGTCGCCCAAATTGGCGACTGAAAGGTGAAGTAGTCGCCAAATTGGCGACTGATATCAGTCGCCAATTTGGCGACTGATGGAGCCTTCAGTCGCCAATTTGGCGACTAATTTCAGTCGCCAATCAGTCGCTAAAGTCATTTTAATTTGTAAAAATACAGGGGGTTGGCGACTGAAAATAGTCGCCAAATGAACATTTCAGTCGCCAAAACACATGTTTTATTGCACGAAAAATTCTGTTTTTATCCTGTCATTTCATTATCATACCATACCTGCAAGTACAATAGAAAAAAACCACAATTTCACACATTTACAACAACACGATGAGAAACGAACATCCTCATATATATCAAGAAAATCGTCTCAAGTTTACAAATCTTCTTAAAGGTTAACAAAACCAAGTTTAAACAACCACAATTAAATAGTTTCTAAACTAATATCAAAAGTCAAGGGTCATATTGGCATCGGCTTGCATACCACCACCTTCATTGCCTTCATCATAATCTCGCCGAATGGGAGGCGGACCTTGGTTGCAGTTATCGAACATGGTTTCTCAAGCCTTAAATTTGTCTCTCATTATCCGGATTTCCTCATCCCTTTCGGCGTTTTTTCTTCTTTCCTCGTCAAGTTGGGCTTGGAGTTTTCCTACGACTCCCGGCTCGTAGGTTTGTTTTGAGCTTGAAGGCATTCTTCCCCTTGGAGTTTCGTAAAATACGTCCTTAGCCGACTCAATCCCGTACACATTCCCCTTCTTGAAACCCTTAACCAAGTCGAATCAAATCTCGTTATCGGACTTGTCGGGTTGCCTAACTTTTTCGGCCAAAAATGATTCCTACAATATATAAACATTATGATTAAAAATAGCTACAAAATTTGTTAAACATTCAAAATAATGAACTTATTGTAAAAATCCAGATCAAATGGTTTGAAACTTACATATAGTTATTCCTTATCTTTTGGCTTTATCCAATATCTTTTATTGTCTTGGAGACGGGAATGGGTGTCAAGGAAGAGCTCCGGAGCCGTGGGCGTGTTAGCTTTTTTCTTCTTACCCTTCTAAAAGAAGAAATTAAATACTTGTATAAAAAGATTTTAATAATAAAAAGAATTTAAGTTATAATTTTCAAATGGACGAAAAAGTGGAAATTATAACTTTCACCCAAAACTAGGTCTAAGAAAGATCGAGATCCCGCGTGATGTGACGGCTCAGCCGCTCCATCTTTCTTTCCTTCTCTTTTATTTTTGGATGTTTGGGCCGACTTAGCTTGAAACTCCGGAGTTTCACGATATTTAAGCATATCTTCATATGCACCACCTACAAGTTAAATAAGTATTATAAAATATGATAAAATGTGTTAAATTATAACACTATACAAATTGCAAAAAAAAATTAAATACATCTCATATGCTCCGGCTCCTTCTTCCTCTTGACAACCTTATACATGTTGTCCCTTAATCGTCTAGTGCATGTCTCATTGTACCTTTGACGTACAATATACTCTAATCCCGCCGGCCAGTCAAATGTTTTCTACAATTTCAAAGGTAAGTATTAGTAAAATAAATTATTAATTGAAAATTATAATAATATAACAAAATATAAACAAAAATAATATACCCTAAAATTATTGAACCATTCCTCTTTTTATGTGGAGGTAGCCTTTGTCCAACAAGTAGGAGCAACCCCCGTCATCTTCATCTTTGTACTTTGAGTACAACCTCGTACATCCTTTTGAGACGAAAACCTGAAAAATAAATTATGGAATAGTATGCATTTATGTTAAATAATGTAATATAATTATAAAATAATAAATTAAAGACATTGGTCGTTGTCTTACCAAAAACCAGCGGGATCAAGTATCATCTTCCCTTCCGGGGTGAACTGGATCTCCGATGTCTGATCCGAGGACTCATCGTCATTGGTCGATTCCTCGACCACCAGACTCTGCTGATCAATAACCTCCATCTCCTCCTCGTCGACTGAAGAAGTATTATGGCGTCTATTTGAAGCGCCGCCACGTTGTCTACCTCGACCTCCTGCCATCTACAATTACACAAATATTCAAATTGTTAGAAACGGTTAATAACATAAAAAAATAAAACATAAACATAAACTGTTAATAACATAAAAAAAACATCAAATGACATAAAAAACTTAATTAAAATATATATAAATATATCTTTACCCAATTAATCATTATCATCATCAAATTCGTCATCATCATCATCACCATTTGATTCATTATCATTATCACTATCACCACCACCATCACCGTCAACTTGACCATCACCATCCTCGTTTTCTAAATCCTCACCCTCTTCATTTCCATTCTCATAAACTAAATGTCCTCATCAGGTGGAGACAACATAAACCCGCTAGATACTATTTCTTCTTGAAAAAAAGTTGTATCTACTTGTGAGCGTGCTTTTGTCTTAAAGATTGCACATCATTGCTTTTGATTTCGATCATTCTTCGTGCTTGGATAAGAAGCGAAATATACTTGATTGGCTTGATGTGCGAGTATAAATGGATCATACTTTGAGTATGTCCGGGTATGATTCACTTCGATGAGTTTATAACGTTCATGAACTTTCATACCGGCCACAGAGTTATCCTTCCATTCACACTTAAATAAGACAGTATTATAAGAACGCTCACGCTCATTATAGCTCAACTCAAAGATATCCTCAACTATACCATAGTATTCGTTGTCATCAAGAGAAGAAATAGTAACACCATAATTGCACCTAGCCTTATTCTTACCGTAGTTGAATGTATGGAAATTAAATCCGTTGACCGAGTAACGATTCCACGTTTTCACCTCTCGTGAAGGACCAAAGGCCAAAGTCCTTATCAAATCATCTTGGATATTTAACTCAATTACATGGTTCCGAAACCATGCTGCAAATTGATCCTCATGGTTACTCCAAACATCATCTCTATTCACATTAGGATGTGCTTTAATGAAATCATTCACAAACTCCGTTTCATATGATTCCAAAATCTCACAATTAGAAAGAACGTAAAGGTGAGCACGATCATATTCTTTGTCATCCAAATATCTTGTTCCCCCAATTGATGAACAACCCTCATCATCATGCATTTGGAAAAACTCGGGTAAACTTGTCTCAAGTTCATCCGCTTTATCAACACTCAAGTTTTTTGCTTTGATTTCTATATGTTTTTCAAAGTAAAGAGAGCAAAAATTTGCAACCTCTTCCGTTAAATACGCATTGCATATAGAACCTTCAACCTGAGCTTTGTTACCAATTTTCTTCTTCACGTGATTAAGAAACCTATTCAATAATTGATGGGATTAATAGTTAAGACTAGTATATAAATATTAAATCAATTATATATAGTACGATAATAATTATAATTTAATTACTACTTAGCGATCTTACCTTTCAAATGGATACATCCACCTATATTGGACGGGGCCTCCAACTTTGGCTTCGTAAGGGAAATGTATCGGTACATGGTCAATGGAATTAAAAAATGATGGAGAAAATATCATCTCGAACTTACACAATATCTGTGGTATTTGCTCCTCAAACGAATCATGTCATCAACACATAATGAAGACGAACATAAATCTCGAAAAAATTGACTTATCTCAACAATTGCATTCCACACGGGAGTGGGGAGGAGATGTCTCAAAGATACAGGTAATAATCGTTCCATGAAGATATGACAATCATGACTTTTCAAGTCTTGCAACTTTAGCTCCTTCATATCAACACATCGACTAAAATCGGATGCATATCCGTCAGGAAATTTTAACTTTCTTAACCACTCACATAATACCTTGCTTCCTTTGAGCTTTGTCAAGTGTAAAAATAGATTTTGGCTTAGACTCATCGCTACGAATGTGAAGATTGGGACGATTACAAATTGTCTTCAAATCTTCTCGTGATTTAACAGTATCACAAGTCTTTCCCTTTACATCCATAATCGTGTGAATTAGTTGCTCAAAGAAGTTCTTTTCTATATGCATTACATCCAAATTGTGCCTAATTAACATCGTCTTCCAATAAGGAAGATCCCAAAAAATGCTTCTTTTAAACCAACCAATTTTCTTCTTTTTCAGCACCTCCGTCTCTGCTTTAGTACAATCAATAGTACGTGACAAATCACAAACCATATCCCACACCTTATCCCCCGGAAGTCGATCTACAGCATGATTGCGCTCCACTTTACCTTTTCTGAAAGCTTTTTTGTTGCTCCTAAAGGCATGCCCCTCCGGTAAGAATTGTCTATGACAATCAAACCAACTCACTTTATGGGAACAAGGAAGCGAAAATGCTTTGCTTTGGTACATGCAACAAGGACATGCCTTTTTTCCCGCGGTAGACCATCCAGATATCATACCGTAGGCCGGAAAATCATTAATGGTCCTCAACAATGAAGCTCTTAGTTGAAAATTTTGCTTTAAAGATACATCATATGTTTGCACACCTACTTCCCACAATTGTTTCAATTCTTCCACCAAAGGTTGCAAATAAATATCTAAGGCGATTTTTGGATTATCAGGACAAGGAATAATTAGTGACAAGAAAATGAATTGTTTTTTCATACATAACCAAGGTGGTAAGTTGCATGGAGTGACCATTACGGGCCAAGAAGAGTATTTTCTACCAAACTGACCAAATGGAGCAAAACCATCCGTACAAAGGCCAAGTCGCACATTACGGGGTTCCTCAGCAAAGTCGGGGTAAAGCATATCAAACCGCTTCCATTCCTCTCCATCACTCGGATGACACATCTTTCCCGGAGTACGAGGATTTTCCTTGTGCCATCTCATTTGCTCGGCAATGTTTTTGGTAGCAAACATTCTTTGAAGTCTAGGAGCTAGAGGAAAGTAAGTTACGGGATTTTTGGGTATTGGTTTCTTACTCTTTTCACCTCTCTTTTTTTCATTCTTTCCTTTTTTACCCTTCAAGACAATACTTCCCTCAATTGTCTTATATCTAGCCTTTTGACATTTACTACACTTGTCAAGCAAAGCATCATCCTTCCAAAAGAGCATACATCCATCGGGACATGCATCAATCTTGCAATGCGGAAGTTGTAGACCTTTTACTACTTTTTTGGTATTGTAGAATGATCGGGTCATGACATTATTACCGGGGATAACATCCTCAATCAAAAAAGCAATGCCATCAACACAAGTAAAAGGCAAATTGTACTCACATTTCAAAGTTACTATCCTAGAGGCGGCTTCTAACAATGACATTTTGCTCCCTTCATATAATGGTTTTTCACTCGCCTTTAACATATCAAAAAAGGTTTTTGCTTGTGGGTGTGGTTCTTATTCATTCATTGGTATATGATCATTATTGAAAATATTAGACTCAAAGGCATCAACTACCATATCTCTATATGGGTTCTCATTTTGTGGGATTTGAGATTGTTCGGGAAGTGAAAAATATGATTCTCCATGAGAAATCCAATTGTATTAGTTTGGACAAAACCCGTTTGTATAAAGATGTTCTTGAACCTCAATGTCATGTAGATATTTCATGTTTTTGCATTTAATACAAGGACACCTAAGTTTCTTTACTACTAAATCATACTCGTCTTGTTGTTTAGCAAATTCAATAAACTCTGCAACCCCCTTTATAAATCTAGCGGTAGGACGTCTTTTCTTATCAAGTCTTTCTTCGTACATCCATGTACGCTCCAATCTCTTCATTTTAATCTAAACATTAACCAACACAACAAGTACAAAAAATACTAACACTAATCAAAACCCCAAATATTAACAACACTAACACAAACAATCATATTTATTAAAACCTTAATACGAAATACACTAACACAAATCAAAATTATCAATACTAACAAAATAATACTAATAACACTAATATTATTAACATACTAAAACTAATCAAACAACACTAACCAAAACCCCTATACTACCAACACTAACCTAAATCATGAAAATTATCAAAACCCCATTACTAACAACACTAACCCAAATCAATATTAACAATACCAACAAAATTAATACTAACAACACTAATAATATCAACAACACTACCACTAATCAAAAACCCCCCAATTAATCTAAGGATTCAAATTACAACAAACATTTAACATCTAAACCAATAATAACATCTAAACCAATAATCATCACAAATGTTTATATAAACATATAAAATCAACTAAATACAAGTAGGAATTACAAATTAAACAAACAAACTAAATTAATTGAAGGATTGAAATTAGAACAAATATACCTTCACCAATTAGAACAAACAAAGCAACACAAGAAGAAGGAGAGCACAAAGATCCGGTGGTGCTAGTGTCGGAGTGGTGGTCGGAGTGGTGGTTGAGGGAGTGGAGTAGTGGTGGTGTCGGTTTTGTAGAGGGATTGGGGATTTTTCGGGGTTTTGAAGAAAAATGAGTAAAGTAAGTGTGCGGATGAGTTCTGAATTTTCTGGGATAATAGCCAAATTGGCGACTGAATTGGTAGTCGCCAAATTGGCGACTGAAATCAGTCGCCAAATCGCTTATCAGTCGCCAATTTGGCGACTGATTTCAGTCGCCCGTCTTTTTTTTAAAAATTTTTGGGAATTGTTTCAGTCGCCCGAGTCTATTTTCAGTCGCCAAATTGGCGACTACTAGTATCAGTCGCCTTATTACAGTCGCCTGAAACAAGATTTCTTGTAGTCTATTTGCTTTATTTAATTTGCATTTTTCGATCATTTTGTTGTACGTTATTAAGGATTTATACATAAAAGTAAGATATCACAGATCTATTAGAAGAAGCTTATGATCTATTAAATGACGAGTTGGTTTTTTAAAAAAAAATTTATATATAAAATTTGTTTATTTGTAAGGTCTTACACACAAAAGTTGGATGTGACAAATTGCAATGAATTGAAATACAAAATTTTTTTATACAAATTATAGGGTTATACGAACCATTATTAAAATCATTTAATGTTAATAGATGAGTTGCCTTTTACATATTGGAACCGTCTTTAAGGATAAGTCTGTCTCATATTTTAAAATTCTCTCACACAATATTACCCTCGACTAAGAACTAAAATTCTATAAACGATAAAATCTAAAAATACCGTGCATTCGCACGAGATTCACACTAGTTTTAATTAAAAGATTATATAGTTTATAGTATAGTGAAAATAATGTATTTTGATGAAAAGAATAATAAATTGTAATTATTAATATCCTTATTTAGTGAATGCACTTAAATTACCATTAGCTTCCTTATTTAGGAAGATTCTTTTTGGAGGGAAAAAATGTAGAATCACCTATTCTTTTAGTATATAGAGGACGAACTCTCTCACGTGTCTACTTGCCCCATTTGTAATGTCAACTTGTCCACTTATTTAAACTTACCAAAAATAAAAATAAATAAAAATTAACTAAGGCCCTGTTCTTTTGGACTTAAATTCAGCTCTTATAAGTTCAGTTCAGTTCAGTTCAGCTCCAATAAGTTCAGTTCAGTTCAGTTCAGCTCCATTAAGTTCAGTTCAGTTCAGTTCAGTTCAGTTCAGTTCAGATCAGTTCAGATCAGTTCATATCAGTTCAGTTCAGTTCAGTTCAGCTCAACTTACTTTATTTCAACATTATTATTATTATTACTATTATCATTGTTATTATTATATTAATATATTTTTTAAAATTTATTATATCACTACTATTTATTATTATAATTTTTATTTTTATTATTATATTTATATTAAATTAATTTATTTATTATTATATTATTACGATTAATTAATGGAAATATTAATATTACTAACATTTATTATTATTATTATTATTTTGTTATATTATATTTAATATTTTATTAATATATTCACAATATTATTATTATTATTATTATTATTATTATTATTATTATTATTTATATTTACTATTATTAGTATTTATATCATTTATATTATTATATTATACTTGATCTAATTAATTCTTTAGATACTTTTGTTAATATATTTATTACTATATTATATTATTACTAATAATGTTATCATTTATATTAATATTTTATAATATTATTATTATATTATATTAATATAGTATTATACTAACGTTTAATATATTATTATTATTATTTATATATTATATTATTAAATTATACTTATCATATATATTTTAATTACTATTTTTAATTTATTTATTACTATATTATATTATTATTAATAATTAGATAAGTAATATTACTATTTTACTATTATTATTATTATTATATTATTATTATATTACTATTTTATTTTTATATATCTTATTATATTATTATTTTATTATATTAGTATATTATTAATATTACTAATGATTAAATTATTATAATATTTATTATTGTATTATTATTGTCATAATCTTTTTATTAGTTAAGTTAAGTTAAGTTAAGTTAAGTTCAGATCAGTTCAGTTCAGTTCAGTTCAGTTTAGTTCAGTTCAGTTTAGTTCAGTTCAGTTCAGTTCAGTTCAGTTCAGGTCAGGTCCATTAAGTTCAGTTCAGTTCAGTTCAGATCCAATAAGTTCAGTTCAGTTCAGTTCAGTTCAGACGATTTCAGTCCAAAAGAACAGAGCCTAATACACCTAAAAAAAATGATAATAATTAACCGGGACAGAGGAGTAAAATGAAATTTAGCTGATTAATGAAATATTTATGTGACCAAAATGTAAAGGTTTAATTATTGTTGTTTAAGTTGAAAGGTTACATTATTTTTAAAAGACTTAACAATGGCTACTAAGCTAGGCTGTTTTCGTTAAATATACGTCAATTTAAAACCTATAAATAATGCACAAAAAATACTTACAATTTAGATTTATTGTTCCTTGTACATGGTTTATACGAGTGACATTATAAATTTATCGATATTGTACGCCGCATTTCCAATAATTTGGTGTTGTATAGTTATATACTTTTGTTGGGAGACAAATTGTTTAAGAAAAGTAAATACGTCTTAATCTTAACCCACAAAAAAAAAGATGTAAGACAAAAAAAAAACAAGATTTATATAATCAAATAAAGTGATATTTAACTGTTTTAACTCTTATAGGTGACATTGGTGGTTGGATCATGGAAAGACTTATTCGTGATTTATTTACTAATTTAAAGAATATACTCCTTGTTAATGTAGTCGTATATTCGTATACTCGTATGTCCTTAAATACATTAAAAAAATTGAATAAAAAAATAAATTAAGTCCATAAAGTCTTGTTAAACACAGTGGTAGCGACTAGCGAGTAAAACTTTGGTCCGTACAAAACTTGTTTAATTAATAGGGTCTTTGGTAAATTGAATACTATCCTTTAATATCCTAATTAGTTAATTTAATCAACTACAAGTAGATAGTACTATATCGTAGTATAGTACACTCCGGGGTCGCTCCGACATCTACTCGACAACACTACTACAAATACAGGCAATAACAACGCCCCATCAACAACGCATACTCACGAAAATAAAGAAAAACCGTTGTGGAATGGAGAATTATTTTTCCGCGGAATTTTATTAAACCTAATAACAACGGTATTAGTTTTTCGAACGTTGTTATTAGTTTTAACAACGGCGTGAACTAAAATAACCGTTGTAAATAAATTTACTAATAACAACCGTTTATTCTATATCCGTTGTTATTAATTTAGCGCGAAATAAGGAAAAGTAATAACAACGGGTATGAAAAGCCCGTTGTTATAATGTGTTATTAATTTGGCGCAATATTTGGCTTAAATTAATAACAACGGATATGATTTTGTTGTACGTTGTTGTTAGTTGTAACAACGGATATAACTTTGTTAACCGTTGAAAAGAAGGAACCTATTAACAACGGTGACTATGAATAATAACCGTTGTCAATACTTTTAATAAAGATGAAAAAAACACACAACACTAATAACACTGTACTGCAACACAAAAACACAAACACAAAGCGATTATACTGCATCACAAAACCACAAACACTAATAATTTATTGATTTCCTGATCGTCTCTTTGTCATCATCTCCGTCTGCTATGTCTTATTAATCAGGTATTCTAATAATTTTTCTTTATTGATTTCCTGAATTTCGTTTATTTGTGAATTAGTTGCCTTATACATTGCATTTTCTGAATTAGTTGGCTTATTATTGAATTAGTTTTTATTAGTTGGATTTTCTGAATTACTTGGCTTACTATATATACTACGAATGTAGATAAATGACTCGAACTTGGATGAATGCTGCGAATATGAGTGACCCAAACTATAAGGATGGTTTAGCTGAATTTTATGAAGTCGTTGCGAACAATTTGAATGGTTCTTCTAGTATTCCATGACCTTGTGAAAGATGTGGTAATATTAGGTATATGGCTATTCCGGACGTTAAAATTCACCTAGAAAAGTATAGTTTTAGTCGATCCTATACCCGTTGGATTTTTCATGGGGAATCATTAGAGGAAGATAATAATTTTGAAGAAGATGATCTTGAGGTATACAAAAGGATAAATGATGATCCCGAGTTTGCCGAGTATGTTGAGTTGGAAGCAGACGAGTTGAATGTTGGGTCTACAGATAATGAAGAAAAAGATGATGAATCAAATGCTTTTGAAGATGAAAACATTAATTTGGATGACCTCGACAACATGTATGAGAAGTTGTGTGAGTCTGAAGCGCCTCTATACCCTGGTTGTAAGTACACAAAGATGTCGGCTGTGGTGAAGTTGTATAATATCAAGGGGGCAAATGGGGTTAGTGACACGTGTTTCACTAGTTTATTAGCCTTGATAAACGACATGCTTCCAGATGGTAATGTTCTTCCCGTTAAGACATATGAGGCCTACCCACCAACAATAAATACTTGTAACTAACTTTACATTATATACTCAATATAGATCATTTATGATATCTATTATATTTTGGTATTTAGTAAATAATGTGTATTTTTCAGGCCACAAAAAAGCGGGTAGGTGTTCTTCTCACCGACCCTTCATTCAAGAAGGATAATGTGGTTCGTCTTGCCCGGGGTTTCATATACCCAAAGCCCAATGACTCAGCGGAACCCATCTTGGTTCATGGCTCCCCACTCTTGCCGAAGCATGCAAAAGTGGGGATAGTGGAGGTCGCGAAGGGCTATGAAACCCGTAAACTGCCCGTCCCAGTCCGCGACGAACTTCAAATTCTGGCAGATGCGGTTAACGGTTTTGTCCAATGGCCTGAAAGCCACATTTTCCTGGCTCGTGATCGTAAAATTCAACAGAATGTAGCCGGGGTTAGAAAAATACATCTAATTTAACCCGCCTTTTGTCTTTGTTCATCACCTTCATAAATAGTGAAATTTATATGTTATATTTTTGTTTTGTAGGTAACAAAAAACATGGATAAGTCTAACTCGATAGACAATAATCTTTCTACTACCTCGTCAATACAACAACTTGATAAGGTATTTAATCAACTCTCTTTATATTTTAAGTTCTACTATCGACTCATCATTGAAAGACCAACTTAATTTAGTTAGCCACATGTAGGTTGTGAAAGGTAGCACATCGCATCATTTCCCCAAGCTGAAAGAGGTCAGGAGTCTATCCCGTACTAAATATCATAGGAACGTTTACATGGAAAAAGTACGAACGGTGGCGATGCTGGACCTTTATAAGGAGGCTGAGAGACGCATAGCAAGCGAGCAATTAATAATTATTCCGCTCGAGAATGATATTGTAGGGGTAGAACGCCAAGCAATGCTGGATTGGGAAATGCTAGCCGTTTGGGCTGGCCTTGACGAGATTGATGTCCAACACCTATATGTTTGGATGAAGTAAGTTTCTTAATAACTTAAATCATGCAGTATTCTAATATTCTGACTAAGATATAGTGTTTTTAATATCGGAATTAAAACCGTCATGTAGGTACTTGAACTCGGTTGTGATCCCCGAGACCAATAATCCACTTGCTCAATACGGATTCATGTGCCCAAATGTTTTATCTATGCATATCGGGATGTTTTCGTATAAAGATCGTGTAGATTATATTGCTGGGGAATTGGCGAAAAACAATAAGCTCATTTTTGCCCCTTATAATGAAGTCGGGTAATATATAATTAATATTACGATTCCAAATACAATTGCATTTTTATATGTTTGGGTATGATGCATGTTGTGCTTGTTAATAATGATGTGTCTCTCGATCTAGGAGACATTGGGTGCTAGCAGCGATCAATCCGACCAAGAAGAAAGTATTTTGGTTGGACTCTTTGCATAGACAACCATCCGAGACCTTTAAGAAGTTGATTATTAAGTAAGTTTATAATACTGATGATGATTTGGCACATAATATTAAGTTTCATTTATTATTATTAAGTAAGTTTATGTGACTTTCGGCCTCTTTCCTTTTTTAAAGGGCATTTGAGAAGAAAAGAGCAACAACCGGCGATCAACCGACAGAATATTCTGATGATGGCCCTACTTTTATTACGATAACAGGGGTACGTACGCGCAAATACAATATATACCTTAATAATTAAGTGCATTAAACTAATTACGCATATACATCTGTCTTTTTTAATTACGCATTAAACTAATTGGTAATTGCCTTCTCGTCTCTTCGTTTATTATGTAATAATAGGTCCCTAAACAGCGGGATAGCATCCAATGTGGATACTACGTTTGTCGTTTCATGTTGGAGATTATTAGGCGAAGATATATCAGCATTCCAGAAAGAGTTAGTAGTTTAATGTAGCTATTATTTACTTTTTTTCATTAGAGATGATATCTTTTCTGCTATATATATATGATCGATGTTGCTAATTATGTATGATATGCCTATACTGTTGTTACCCTACTGATCGATGTCTTTTATTTGTTTTATCCGCAGTATTTAATCAACACGCCACATGTCCCTGAGTACACTAAGCACAATATAGACGAAGTAAGGGACTTGTTGGGCAAATACGTCCTTGAACAAAGAAAGAATAAATGAAACTTAGATTATTTTGGAAGCAGACAGGGAACTTTAATTTGTAGAAGTCATTAATTAGAGCAAGTTGTAAGTATGAATTGCTCTGAAAGAGATCATTTTGGTTGTATATATCATTTAGCTGCTGCTGTACATGAATTGCCATGTACATGAATTGCCCTGTACATGAATTGCTCTGATTTATATATAGATATATCATTTTGCTGCTTCTGAAATTGGTTTATGCGTGCTGCTGCTACTGCTGCTGATTTATGCAGGATTTTCACTGGTGGCAGGGGAACAAATTACAATTTTTTCAAAAACAATAATAAAAATAATAACAACGGTTTTTCAAAATTCATTAAAAGCGTTGTAACATAATTCGCACCAAAACTTATCATACCTTTAACAACGGTATATTCTAAAATACCTGTTGTTATTAAAACTTTCCACAACGGCTTCTTTATTATACTCAGTTGTAATTAACTATATTCACAACGGGTTTAAAAAACAATAGCGTTGTTATAATATTTCCCACCAAAACTAATCTTACCTTTAACAACGGTTTCATTTAATAGAACCGTTCTCGTATCTTTCCCACCATAATTAGACACACGTTTTAACAACAGTTATCTAGTAATAACGACTTTGTACCGTTGTTAAAACTATTCACAACGGTATTTTCATTAAATCGGAACGTTGTTAAAACCTTTAACAACGTAGGCTTTAACAACGTCCGCGTTTTAATATTACAACGGTTTTTGACCGTTGTCATTTCCTGTTTTTGTAGTAGTGCAATGACGGGGTTGTGTATTTTACCAATTAACATGTCAGCTACTATTGACCCCGTACATCGCGGTATATATAGAAGTTGTTATTTGTATATTTTGAATTGACTTTGTTATGACAGAAACGAGAAAGAACAAATAAAGAACAATAAAGACGATAACACACAGATTTACGTAGTTCACTAACGGTGTGTTAGCTACGTCCACAGGGCAGAAGGGAGGTGAGTTTTATTAATGTTGAGGAGTATTACAGAGTTTTTAGATTCAGAGTTCAGATTGTTATGATAGCATAACTGTTAGGGTTAGGCTTAGAGATTTTGTATACTACCCTCTAAGACCTAATACAGAAAACCGAGAAAGGCCCAAAACAGACCATAGGCCCAAAGCAGAGTCGTAGCCCAAACAGATTAACAGATACAAGGCATTAATCCAACAGACTTGTCATTAAGTTGTCATATATCTCATTGTATTTGTATTTTGAGGACAAAAAATGAAGGGTCTTGATTTTCGCAGTACACATTTTACTTAACATAGTACAAAATTGACAATTATACCCTTCATATTTCCCAATCTATTTTCCCTCTCTAACATCTCTCTAATACATACCCTCTCTAATTTCTATTACCCATTTTCCCCCAATTTTGTACTGTATTGAATTATAATTATATAGTACTGCATTGAAAAAATTAAAGAAAAAATTCATCCCCAATTTGGAGTGTTATACGTTCAACAGTACACACCATTGACAAAGTACAAAAACCAAATTACATAGTCTGCTGCTCAGCCACCATCATCTCCACCGAATAGTTGTATCTAGTCGCCGGCCACCACTACCGTCGCCTGTGTCGGATGACATCCTCTCCTTCCCGCACCACCTTCCTCTCGTCCTCTCCCTTCTCGCCGACAAAACAAAAAGATTTCGGTGACACACCGACGTCCTTCTCACCGGTGGGAGCCTACCGATGTTGACGGCAACATCCGACCACACCAATATCCCACCATCCCATACCAACTAATAATAATTAATTAAACATAAACCCTAATTAAAAAGATACAAAACCATAATGAGGAGTCAATTTGATTAATAATACTAATAGATTAGTGAATTAAATACTTGTTTTATATTCAAATAATCATTCATAATTGAATCATGAAGGATGGTGAAAGAAAATTGAGTTAACAAAAAAAAGAAGATACAGAGAGATAAGTTTGATGTTTTTTTAATAAGGGTAGTAAATGGAAAGTTTGGTGTAAAAAGTACTGAAATGAGTAAAATATGTACTGCGAAAATAAACTCCGAAAATGAATTATGAATTAATCAAGAGAGTTTAGTAAAGTTATAAAATGTATATTTAATGATTTTTTTTTTGTTGACCATAAAACTAATTATTACAATTTATAATTTTTCTCAACTAATTTTAACGATTTTTTTTTTCACGAAACTAATAATACAAGTTTAATTTTTAAAAGAAATTTATAGTGTATAAAAGTATAGCGAATTTATCTTATTTTAATTAAAATATTATAATTAGATTTAAATGAATATTGTCATTTGATTAAAGATTATATTTTGTTGGAATAACAATAATTTATGAAAGAAGCTTTTTTTATTTTCTTATTTAATCAGATTCTTTTTGGAGGGAAAACTGTGGAGAATTTTTATTCTCATTGTATATAAGGGATTTCGATGTATGAAAAGTAATATTCCTTCAATTTAACTTTTATTGTATTCTTTTCTCCAAAATTTATTACAACAAAATTTATTACAACAAAATTGTCTTCCTTTTAATATCGTATGCCAAATGTTTAAACTATCATCACAAATAAGATCATACAACAAAATGTATATGAGCATGGTACATCTAATACCAATCTAATTGAGCTTTTAATTAATCTTTTCGAGCTTTTAAAAAAAATTAGTTACATTTTAATTTTTTAGTTATCAAATTAAAACCTAATTGAGCTTATATGTATTGTTTTTAAGTTTAATTATAATATTTTGAGTTTAAAATTTATATAAAAGCGCTCAAAGTCTTGTCAATAAGGCTCGTGAAATGTAAGTATAAACTCAACTTCTTTATTATAAAGCTCTAAATCTATACTATCAGTTGTATACAACTGATTTTATAGGCTACCAACAGTAACAATTTAAACCTTTAACTTTGTTCAATGGTGAAATTAGGCACCTTATGTTTGATTTGTAGCAATTAAGTCCCATAACTTTTGTTGAAAGTGAAATAACTCCATTATTGTTTAATTGTTGATGAATATTTGACCAAAATTCATTTTATATCCTATTAATCATATATAAACTCCATTTTTTATAACCTTATAAATTTTATACAATATATAATTGTAATAAAAAGTATTTTTGATAATTTTATAATTGTTAGACAAGTTATTTTATATGTAGCAATAGTTTATGAAAATTTATGAAATTTTTATTTCTTTTATTATAAGAAGATGTAAAATTATTCTTTAGATGAATAACTAATTTTATATAAATTTTATGTGTTATTAATTGCATAATATAAATATGAAATGTCGTACACTTTTGTTGAGATTTTAGCTAAAAATCAAAATTAGGGTTGAATTTCACTTTTTGTTAAAGTTAAGGGGCTTGATTGATACAATTGAAACTTAAAGGGCCGAGCCTAATATCACAGTTGAACAAAGTTAAGTGCTAATTTAACTCTTAACTTTGTTCAATGATGAAATTAGGCCCCTTATGTTTGATTTGTAGCAATCAAGCCCTATAACTTTAGTTGATAGTGAAATTAAACCCCATTGTTATTTGATTGTTGATGAACATTTGACCAAAGTTCAATTTATAATCCAATTAATCATACATAAACTTCATTTTTAATATACTTATAAATTTCTTACAATATATAATTTTGATAAAAAGTATTTCGGTTAATTTTACCATTGTTAAACAATTTATTATATATGTAACAATAGTTTATGAAATTTTATCATATTTTTATTGTTTATTATAAAAAGATGTAAAATTATACTTTAAATGAATAATTTTATTCGTATAAATTATTAAAGTTAAAAAGTAGTAATTTTTATGTGTTATTAAATTGCATATTATAAATATAAAATACACTTTTATTGAGAATTTAGCTAAAAAAAAAAAATAGAGTATAATTACATTTTATCGTTACGAGGCTTGATTGTTACAATTAAAATTTAAGGATCTAATTTTACCATTAAACAAAATTAAGGGGGCTAAACCTTAATCAAATTCTTCATCATCATTAATGACTTGCTCAACTCCTTCATCAATAGAAATGCAACTTTTTTTTTGCTTGGAAAACATATCTAAAAGTACAAGGAGCTTTCAGAGATTTATTACATGTGCTTTGGTAGTTAAACTATTGAATTTTTGTACATGTTGATTTTAGCGTATTAGACAACTAGGTATTTTTATCAGCATAGTACAGAGTATATTAATAACATAAAGTCATATTCGAGTCGGGTTATCCCATTTTAAGCCTTAGACGGGTCAAACCCCTCTCACAAAGAACGAGTATGGGCTCCATTATTTACCTCTCACTTGCTCTCTGTAAGGGGGGTTTGACCCGTCTTAAGCTTAAAACGGGCAGCCCGTCTTATGAGAATTTGTGTATTAATAAAGCTATATATTCAAATTGGATGATATTCAACCCGTTTTAATGTTAAGACGATCTCTTTTTTTAATAGAAGGCGTATTGGTAGTTGATAGTTAGCTGGAAAGACTTATTCTTTCCTAATTTAAGTAATACACTCCTTGTTAATGTAGTTGTATGACCTTAATAAATACATTATTAGAAAGATTGACTAATTATAATTTAAATCCATTGTCTTGTTCAATTATATAGATCAAGAACAGGTCAAACGATTTCAGACACAGTGATTAGTGACCAAGTGAAACGTTGTTACGTAGTCCGTACAACTCTTTGTTTTATCAAGTGTTTTGAAAGAACCGATTTCTAATAAGAAATCATTTCATAACTTAGAGTAAATTATGGTTCTAAAATAAAGTTTTATATTGGGAACGACCCAAGGAATAATTCAACTACCTCAACTAGCCAGCCCTTAACTCTACCACTAGTGAATACTACTCCCCCCTTTCCACTAGGGCGGGTCGGGCTGGGCTGGGAACAGGCCGGGTAGGCATGTCAAAAGGTGACCCAAGCGGTTGGCGCATAACCTTGTCACTGCTTGCCCGGGACCTAGCAGGTTCGGGTTTTGGGCGGGCCGGGCTTGATATTGGGGACACAAGACTGGTCCGATATAGTGGCCGAGCTGGGCAGGGCTGGGCCAAAAGTAACCCGATGGGCGGGTCGGGCCGGCCTGGCCTACACGTTTGACCACCCTACTCTTCATTTTGATTTCTCTTTTGCTTTTTCACTGTTTGCAAAAAAAAATCGATAATAAATGTAATTATGTAAAAATTATGTGACGATTTTTAAATTTTAATGTACTCAAAGTCAAAGTTTTTCAACTTGACGACCAAAAAGTAAACAAAAAAAACTTAGTTGGGGGAGAGACTATTTTTCTCCCACTCTCATTATACTTCACACAAATTGTTATTAAAATACAAGATATGTATTTTATAATTAAAACAAGTCAGTTGTAATTCACTTGTATATACAAGACAAATGAATACAATAATATCTAAAAAATAACAAAAATTTATCCCGTATCGAAATAAATTAAGTATTAGACCGTTTTAATTATAAGGAGAAAAATCTAAAGTTAAAGCTAATATAACAAAAGTAACTTTTAATGCTTACATTCTATAGTTTTAAACATTCTAGAATCGAACTAACAAGTAAAATACAAGTAGAAGTCACTCCCGTTATTTCCAATATGAGTGCAAATTTTGACAAAGTATCCGCACAAACTTAAAATAAAGATAAGTCAACTTTAAAATGGGAGACATAATTTTCCAAAGATCATTCCTAAATACACGGTTTACATTTGAGTAATTCTCCGGCAATCCAACTACTATTATATGTCTACATCTCTTCTCAATTATTTCTCTATATAAGAGAAAATGTTTATTTTGGTTAAGCATCACATACATACACTTCCAATTTTCTAACATAATAAAGTCTTAAACATCTCACTCAATAACAAATAATGGATATCATGCTAGTTCAAAAGGCCTTGTATGCTCTCTTTTTTGCTATCGTAGTTGCGATAACAATCTCTAAGTTACGGGGGAAGAAATTGAAGCTTCCCCCAGGACCTGTGCCAATTCCCATATTCGGGAATTGG
This sequence comes from Heliosperma pusillum, assembly GCA_022085475.1. Lineage (NCBI taxonomy): Eukaryota > Viridiplantae > Streptophyta > Magnoliopsida > Caryophyllales > Caryophyllaceae > Heliosperma > Heliosperma pusillum. Next base: position 25,806 of record JAIUZE010019669.1, read on the forward strand.
CTGCAGGTTGGGAATGATCTTAATCACCGGAACCTCTTGGACCTGGCCAAGAGGTTCGGAGACATATTACTACTACGAATGGGGGTTCGAAATGTGGTTGTTGTCTCATCTCCGGAACTTGCCAAGGAAGTGCTCCTTACACAAGGAGCTGAATTTGGGTCTAGGCCACGAAACCTTGTCTTTGACATATTCACTGGGGGAGGACAAGACATGGTGTTCACCGAGTATGGTGAGCATTGGAGAAAAATGAGGAGGATCATGACGGTCCCCTTTTTTACCAACAAGGTTGTACAACAACACAAGGCGGGTTGGGAGGAGGAGGCTGCGAGTGTGGTTGACGATGTTATCAACCACCCCGAGTCCTCCTCCAGTGGCATTGTACTACGTAAACGTCTCCAACTCATGATGTACAATAACATGTACCGTATCATGTTTAACCGTCGCTTTGATAGCGTGGACGACCCTCTTTATATCAAGCTCATTTCCATTAATGCCATAAGAGGAAAATTGTCTCAGACATTTGATTACAATTACGCCGATTTCATACCCATTTTACGACCTTTCCTTAGGGGATATCTCAAGTTATGTACACAAATCAGGGATAAAAGATTCGATCTCTTTAAGGAATACTTCATCGACGTACGCAGGTATGATAATGATCTCCGCCTTTTCCATTCTGATTTCATTAACGTAATTTTGAATTATATCATGATAGGGCGCCATCAAATGGTACTAGTCGGTAGCACAACGTCAGTGATGTCGCCATATATCTTCATTTTTTGGGTCAAAACACCTCATTATAATTGTATCAACCAATTTACAAGTTGACAAAAAAAAGTCAAATTTTGACCTTGACACACAAAGACACGTTGGAGATAAAGTTTTTAATTTCCCACCAAGATTTTTTTATTTGAATTTAAGCAAACAATTTGTTAATGATTATTGTCATACATACAGGAAATTATCAGGAACAAAGGCATCAAACAACACTGAACCAAAATGTGCCATAGATCACATCCTGGAAGCACAAAATCGTGGCGAAATTACCGAAGAAAATGTATTATACATTGTTGAGAACATCAACATAGCTGGTAAGTTAACCTTCTTAAAAGGCAAATTCTCATTTCAGACGACAAAATATGTAAAATCAGTCTGATATTAGAACGGATAAAATGTGACCATTTTACGATAAAATGTGAACATTTCTTGATAAAAAGAGTGACAATTTTAGTTATTACGAGTACCTTTTATCACTAAATGATCACTTTTTATTATAAAATGCTGTCATATTGACATTTTTCTCAACTTAAATTAATATTGTCTTAAGGAATACTAATGAACTGAACTGAATGAATGTTAACAGCAATCGAAACAACATTGTGGTCGATAGAATGGGCAATAGCAGAGTTAGTGAACCACCCCGAGATTCAGAACAAGGTGAGGGAAGAGCTAGAAAATGTGCTCGGAAAAGGGAACCAAATAACCGAGGCAGACACACATAAACTACCATACCTGCAAGCGGTGGTGAAGGAAACACTGAGATTACGGATGGCCATCCCGTTGCTGGTACCCCACATGAATGTGCACGGTGCCAAGCTAGGTGGTCACGACATCCCTGCCGAGAGCAAGGTTTTAGTCAACGCTTGGTGGCTTGCAAACAACCCTCAGCATTGGAAAAAACCGGAAGAGTTCAGACCCGAGAGGTTCTTGGAAGAGGAATCGAAAGTCGAAACAAACGGGAATGATTTTCGATACCTTCCTTTTGGGGTTGGTAGAAGAAGTTGTCCTGGTATTATCCTTGCCCTCCCGATCGTCTCCATCACTGTCGGCCGTTTGATCCAAAACTTCGACCTTCTTCCGCCTCCCGGACAATCTAAGATCGATACAACGGAGCAGCGTGGACAGTTTAGCTTGCATGTCCGTAACCACTCCACCGTCGTGCTTAAACCCAGGGTTTAATAATGTTGATTTGTATTTCTTAGCTTGTATCGCGTATATGTACTCTTTTTTTTTAATTAGCTGTATTGTTTATTTCTTCTTTATATTCAAAGTTAGAAAAAAAAAGTGTTCAAGTACACTAATTTTAAAAAAGAAGCCAATGACTTGATCTTCATTGAGGTATGATAGCATAAGCAATTCATTACATGGGTGATTGATATGTCAATGTTACAGTACATTAACATGTTCCACTACTTATCGTTGCTCCAACCCTTACAAAGCGATAGATGTATTTATATCGATTTAGGATGCAATCCAAATTTGTAGGTTTTACTGGGATTGCAATTGAAGTTCCTATCGTCCTTGTATCCGTACTTGGTGCAATATCCAGGATACATGCTG
>JAIUZE010019670.1:0-23152 GCA_022085475.1 Heliosperma pusillum
AGATGTCGTCATTGCGTCGTTGTGTTTGGATGAATGATTATATGATTGATCATTGAATGACTTGGCATGGTTTGTTTGTCGAGTCTCAATCTTATCAAACTTATACCGCTAACGGTGAGATGTAAGCCCTAGTGAGCGTATTCGGTTGCCTAAGAGTGTCTTCCCCGAGTCTTTGAATAACATGATGGTTTCGGATTTGATTTCCACATGATCTTATCATTATATATTGGATTGCCTATCTACTCTTATTGTAACTCACATGTATATCTCTATATGCATGATTCTACTTTTGTATTTCCTTCTATGTACGTTTAATGTGATATGGCTGGGAGAACCCGGAGTTACTCCCCACTGATTGTGGCGTTCATGTTTTTCATGAATGAACAGGTTGCTTGCATGGATGGCTTTTTGCTTGTTGTATTTTTGGGTCGGGTGTGAGCTAGCGGGCGTTGTCCCTGGATGAAACACCTCTAGACGTTTATTAGCTAGTTTTGCTAATCACTTTGATATGAAACATTTTGAAGAGACTCCGTCTCTTTGTTAGATTCCGATACTTTAGTTTTTGTAATATTTTGACACTCCTCGTTTTATCTATCTTGCATGTATAAAAGTTTTTAAAATACCGTATTTCCGACTAGACGGGGTAATTTCATCTTGACCAACTATGATAGATGGGGTAAATCCGACTAGACGGAGTAATTTCATCATGCTTGTATGTTTTATATTTCCGCATTCGCGAGGGTTGTCACACCTAAGCCTTGGGGAGCCCCAAGCATGCTCAACTTTTGTTCTTATCAAACATTTAGGCCAAGGTCTAGGCATAATATAGGTATTATGATGATGTTTTAACAATTAAAATAATCATACTTACCTAAATCATGCCCATAAAACGGCACACCCACTTAAAATGGACTCCATTTTATCTTTGTAATTTTGTCACTTGTAATGTGGTATGTCATGTACCATGTCACATGTCATTAGGATAAATAAATGTATATTTAACAAATTAAATATCATTTCACTTTATGTAACAAAATAAATAGTAATTCATAATTACATATATAAAATGGGTCACATTAAGTCCAGTTGATATAACCTACAACCCTTTGTAATTATAATCAACTAATCATTCTTATCTCAAATTGTTTATTAAATAATAATCAATTTTAGTAATATTACATTTTAATTACAAAATTGCGTCTTATTTAATCTTATTACAATAAGACATAAAATTTTCACTCACAAATAAAATTTGTTCAATTTAAGGATATAATTAATCTGTATCGATATACAATTAATTAACTTTACAATTAATGGAATGGTCCTATAGGTGTGACCTGAAGGGATCAAATGATCACCACCTTCATACGACAGTAACGTCAAACTCTAGCAAGCCAATCGTTACTGATTAATGTTGACCAGTTGACTATAATATCTTTCATCCCTTTGTATTATTATTATTGAGATTTAATTATGTAATCGCACTATTGTTGAGGACACTTACTCCAACATATAATTCATTGGATGAGAATCTTTTTATTTCCACTTCGTAGAGACTTCATCCACTTCTTCATCTGAACTCGAGGTGGATGCTTCAAATTGTTCGGAGTTAAGAGTTGTTCCCCCTGAATCTAATTCCGGGGTTGTAGGTGAATCATGTATAACTCTAGATTCATTACTTTTATTTTAATTCAAAGTTTTAGCTTCATCAGTTATAACGTTGGTATTCAATCCTTTGTTCTGAAAGGAACTTATAGGTACATCAACTATAACTTTAGCTCTCTCCCCTTTGTCATTTAAAGTGATCTCAAGTTCATCGGCCGTGCCTTCAATTTTATTATCTTTCTCATTCAATTATGGAAGATCATCTCTAGATAGTTTAAAATCGGGTTCATTCTCATATTCCTCATCATCATCTATAGCCTTATCAAACAAATCATTTTCATCAAATATAACATGAGCGCTTTCTTCGATGCATAAAGTTTTTTGTTAAATACCTTATAAGCCTTAATGTGATCAGAATAACTAATAAAAATTTGTTATGAACAAAGCACTTACTCCTTAATCACCGCAAGTGGGATATATTAGGTTGACTCACCGTAAGAAGTCTTCATCAAAATAGGTCTGATCATAGCACGGTTGTGTAAATAACATGAGGCACTAATAGTGTAATACTCCGTATTTCTGATTACCTTGTACTCGGTCAAGTAGGGGTCACTCGACCGAGTGGGGTGTGTACTCGAACGAGTAGGTACATTCAGCTGAGTGGGCTTTTGGTGTCAGTTAGCAAGCCTTCTGCCTAGTTATCACTCGGCCAAGTGTAGTGTACACTCGACCGAGTACGGTGTACTCGACTGAGTGCTTCTTGCACTCGACCGAGTGCACCGGTTTGTCGTGTTTATCGAGTGCTTTTGAATTACGATGATTTAGGTTATTATATATATTTCGTCAGTTGAATACTCCTTATAAAAACCCTAAAACTATCTTAGCACTCTCAAATATTCCTTAATCATCCTAATTCATCACTAAGCTTAGCATTGTCATTGTTGATTGTCGGAGTCATCCTTTGCATCGATTGTCGTCGTAAGTGTCTTAATCTCTAGTTTATTAATGTTCATGGATGAATTTATTGGAACCCTAATTTGAATTAGGGTTGCGAATTGAGTAATTATAATAGATTGTTGATCTAGATTAATTCCATGGTTGTTAGAAGGGAATTCATAAATGGAGGTTTTATTCGTGCTTGCTTGCCATTATTGTGGATTGCTTGGAGGTAAGGTTTTCCTACTCATTACTATATATGTTAATCATTGTGATAAGATATGTTATAGTGACATTGTTACTTGTTGATGATGATGGTTATTATTGTGATGATTATGGAGTTCGGGTTTAGAGTTTGGAGTGTTTACGTGGTTATTATTTTGGTGGACCGCCAGGAGGCGGACCACACCCCGAGTTCGCCTCTCATAGCTCTCCCACTGCGAGGGGGATGCGCATATTAATGTTCCGGGAATCACACTGCGGTGAGATTGAATTTCAATGTCCAGTATTGTGGTCTGGAATCAATAGGTGGTTTAAAGGTCAGAATGGTAGCCTGATGCTGTTAAGGTGACTCCTGCGGTGGGCCTCTTGTTTTTTTTCCTTGGATGACTACTTTTGTTGTCTTGTACATTGATTGACCTATATTATTACTAACACCGTATATAACCTCTTTAATTACTTGATAGATGTTGATGGAGGAGGACTTGTTATAGTACCCTGTGAGTCATTTTAGGTAGAGAGAGAGGTTGATGGAGGAGGACTTGTTATGGTTGAGTTGAGGAAGTTATGCGAAGGTTATAGAATTATTTAATAGATGATATTGTTGAGTGTGGAGTTAGTTTTAAGTGTAATGTTTTGCGGTTTGTTTTCATGTTAGTAAAAGAATGTGAGGTGTCGAGGTAGTAGTTCCTAATTAGTTGTGTTGTCGGGTTAACGTTTGTGGCATTGGGTGGCAAGAATGCAGATTTAGGAGCAAAAGGAGAGTAATGTTTCGTAGTTGCGTGGATTTGAGCGTGACGTTTGGGATATATTGGAATCTAGCCTTCTTGTTGGGATTGCATATGTGTTATTATTAGCTTGTTACTCGTATGATGGATTAAGTAGACTGAGATATGAGTATTTTGTGTAGCGCTTAGTGGCAAATGTTAGGGGGAATTATTGGTAGTATGTGCGTGTCGAATGAGGTTAACTTTATCATGGTTTGTATAGTCTTCTGTTGTGTAATAGTGTCATTAGTTTGTTGGTATGTTATGGCGGTTATGTGATAATACGAGCCTCCGTAAGTTCGTTAGAGTATTGATTTTTGAGAGCTTGCAGTAATTATGAGTTGTGCATATGTACAAAGGTCGTATTTTTTTGTTCCGTTAGTTGTTGTCTTGTGGGATTAAAAGTACAGTCTAATCAGTGGAGATTTAACAGTCGTTATTGTTGAGTTTCTTATTCTTTTAGATTTTCGTCGAGAGGCTTGATTGGTGGGGTATTTTCGCATTTGGATTGGGATGTTTTGGACTTAAAGGGGTATGATAAAGTTGTGAGATTTGATTAGGGTGTTCTTGAGGTTGTAAATGACTCATTGTCGTTTGGAGGATTTTATGGGGAGATGGTGTTAGAGTGTATCATGTTTGAGGGGATGGATTCGTTGCCAATGAGGATGAAATTTAGGAACTTGGGTGGACGAGGATTTTAGGTTGAGAGTTATGCGGTCGAGATAGGGCGAGAGTTCAAAAGGATGTTATGAGTAATCGTGGTAAAGGGTTGATCTAATATTTAGTGTTGAGGATTTCGAGTAGAGGACACAGTCTACGTTCGTCCAAGAGGACGAGTTCATCATATCTATCCCTCTTCTAATCAGCTTCTAGGATCTGACTTTCTAAGAGAATACGCAGAGATGGGATTTCTTCTACTGGTTGTACAACTTCCATTCCATAGGTTAAATAGAAAGGAGTGGCCCCAGTGGGTGTCCTAGCTGAAGTGCGATAGCCCCACAACGCGAAGGGTATCTTGCTTGGCCAATCACGGTAATTTTTGATCATTTTCTTTAGGATTGTAATGACATTCTTATTAGCTGCCTCTACCGTGCCATTAGTTTGAGGTCGATAAGGCGAGGAATGATGATGCGTGATCTTGTATTAGGCTAGCAACTGCTCAGTCTCTGCTTGGAAGTGTGATCCATTGTCATTGATGATTTCATGTGGGAAACGATATCGCCAGATGATATTGGTTTGTATGAACTTTGCCACATTTTTAGCAGTATGACTAGTGTAGGATGCTGCTTTAACCCACTTGGTGAAATTGTCGATAGCTACCAAAATGAAACAGTGACTTCCTTATCCATCTGGACTTAGCTTTCCGATGATGTTGATTCCCCAAGCATAAAATGGCGAAGGAGAGGTCATGGTCTAAAGCAACGAGGGAGGAACATGCTGAGCATTCCAAAAGATCTGGCAATTGTGGCAGTGTCTGACATATTTAATACAATCTGACTCCATAGTCGTCCAGTAATATCCTAGACGTTTGATTTTCTTTTCCATCATGGGCCCGCTCATGTGAGGACCGCATTCTCCATCTTGTACTTCTTCTATTACTTTTCGTGCCTGTGAACGATCAAATCAACGCAAGACGACACCAAGAGGTGTTCTTCTATACAGTTCGCCTTGCATAAGTAGGTATTGAGAGGCTAGTAAGCATATGGCGCGTTGTCCCCTCTTATCTATCTCTGGTGAGTATGTACCGTTGAGTTTGAAGTTTAGAATGGCTTGGAACTAAGGTTCCTCTGGATTCTCTTCTTCGTCCGTAAGTTGGTACACATAGGCCGGTTTTGAACGCCATTCGATGCTTAGAGGCATGTTGATCATGTTGTATGGCATGTAGATCAAGGCTGCAAGTTTCGCAAGAGCGTCTGCGAACTGATTCTCTTCACGAGGTAGATGTAGATAAGTGACTTTATCAAAGAATTGGGCAACTTGATCTATTCTGGCCGAATAGGGTGCTAGGCTTTCACTTTTAATTTTCCAAGATCTCGTGACCTAGTTGATTATCAAGGAGGAGTCTCCATGAACTCGAAGATTCTTAATGCCTAGACTAATTGCCGCTTGTAAACCAATAAGGCAAGCTTTGTATTTTGCTGTGTTATTTATTACCTCGAAGTCGAGTTTGAAAGATATTGGTGTATGCTCGCCTTCAGAAGAAATGAGCAACATTCCCACTCCGAACCCTCTTAAATTCGATGCACCATCAAAGTAAAGGTCCCAGGAGTCTATACAGGTTTGTAATATATCCTCGTTTAGAAATGACCACATATCTGTTGTTTGGGTGTCGTTGATAGGATTGTTTGCGAAAAACTCAGCGACGGCACGTCCTTTTATGACTTTAAGAGGTACATATTTGAGATGGAACTCTAAGAGCATTGAAGTCCATCTCGCTAGACGTCCGTTGATGACGGGTTTCTCGAAGAGGTATTTAAGGGGATCCATTTTGAAGAGGTATGTAATGACGTAGCTTCTTTGTTGCCCACATAAGAGCGAGGCATGTCTTTTCGAGAGGTATGTATTTGCACTCACATTCTAAGAACTTCTTACTAAGGTAATAGATGGCTCTTTTTTCTTTCCCGACATTGTGCCAACATAGCCCGCATGGCCGTTTTTGTGACTGTGAGATATAAACCAAGAGGTTGATCTCGTTTGGGAGGCATTAACACTTGTGGTTTTGCTAATATCTCCTTGATTCTGTCGAATGCCTTTTGGCAATCATCATCCCACATGGTATGATTTGTTTTCTTTTGGAGACGAAGGAGCGCAGCTAGGATTTGATCATTACCATAGGCTTGGTTTTGACTCTTTTGGAGACGAAGGAGCACAGCTAGGATTTGATCATTACCATTTGGCGCCGGTTGATGAACACTTGCTTGGTTAGTTGTAGGCTGCTTGAAAACTGGGCAAGAGACTGACGACGAATCAAAACACGATCGACCAATCTAGCACACTTACTCAAAAAGACTCGATTTGTGAAGTGGGAGTGTGTCACTGTACTTAGTGAGTTTTGAAAATGACTGGTTTGGAAATGTTTTTCCTAGACAACCGTAGTGTGGTTGTAGGAGTGTTGACTCGAAGTAGAAAAATGATTTTGACTAGACACTTGGTGATACGTGTCGTTTGCGCATACAAATTAACAATTTATTTACCTATCTTAACCTCAAAAATATAAACATAGTAAAGGATAAGTAGGGTCAATCCCACGGAGAGACTGGAAAAACTAATTAACTATCTAGTAATATTTATTAACTAACTTACATATATACTATTATTTACGGCTATTAACATATTTACGATAAATGGGGGTTTCATTTGTAATTTTAATGAACTAATATAACTAAATACTAATGTCTAACAGTGAAGTTGAATACCCGATTAAGCTCACATTTCTTATGGTAATTTTAGAATGTCAACCGATATTTGTTTACGTCAAATCTCTAGTTTGTTTATAGATTAACTGCGGAACTCAAGATAACAAGAACTCCCTATCTTCTCTTAATTGCAACCGACCTGAACTAAGCCTAGACCGAATCTAAACTAACCGACCGATGTAAGTTTGTCACACCCTACTAAAGACCGGATTAGAAGCATTATTGAACCAAGAAAACATAATTAATCCAATTAACCACTTAAATGTCGTCACTACCTAACTGATTAACAGACCAAATTCTACTCCCAACCTAAACTAACCCCAATTTGCAGAGATTAATTCAAATAGTTGCTACTCGGATTATATAACTCGAACTAAGCCAAAATCATATAATTAGCAGAAGTATACAATTCCAATCATAATAAGATAACAAATTATAAACTGAAATTGGAACTTGATATTAAGACGAGTAAAATAATGGATACAAATAACTGAAGATTAACGATAAACAACCAACGGTTTAATACTAAAATTAATCAACGAATTCAACCATAAATTAGGTACAAAGAAGAAGTAAGAAGAACTTATTTAATTTCCCGGAATCCGCAACTCGACCCTCGGATATCACGCCTCCGATCGAACTCGAATCCACCCGTACTCGGAAGTGTACTAAGACGGCGTCAGAGAACAGCTTCATCTTCTAATTGTGACCCAAATGATTGAACCGTCACTCATTTCGCTCATCTTTCTCTATAAAAATATATGGGTATTCACCTCCTCTTAACTCTGAGATTGAGACGGGTTTTTATACTGATCTTTGGATATACGGGATATTTTTCGTGATATATTTTTGGAAGTATTTGGCATGCGTAAAATACGAAAAAGGATAGATATTGAGAAGTTGAGATGGAGTAGGAGTTCCCATTGTTGTGCTCTATCGTTTTCCGAAGCTTCTGGAGTCTTTCTTTCACTTAGCCACTGTACTCCTCAATTTGATATGCTCTTGTTCACTTGTTGGATTCCCACGTTCCAACCAACTTAAGTTTCTTAATTGCCTTTGACCGATTAATTTTGCAAAGCCCATGTCCTATATGAGTTAGTTAAGTTTACGTCTCTTGTGTATGATGTGTTTATCCGTGCTTGACATGGATCTTGGTTCCTTGGTATACTTTCTTGCTAGTTTTACTCCCTTAATTTAATAGTTTATTACCTGTTAATTCAAAACATATATAAATTAATTCATTTAATAAGGAAAATAATATATAAGTGATTAAATCACGAAACTATCAAACTTTCAGCAATTAACTCAAATAATGCAAAAGGCGACCGTAAAAATATATAAATAAGGGATGTAAATATGATTAAATACCGTCTTATCAAATTCCCCCACACTTAGCTTGTTGTCGTCCTCGACAATAACAAAACATTAGCTACAGATAGACTTATTAACCTCAAAGATTTTAGACTTAACCAGAACAAGTTTATCGACGACAAACTAAAAACGTTTTTAAAAATCATTTTAATTAAGTTAGTAAAGTCAATGAAAAACATTTTAAGTTAGATTAGGAAGTAACGTATACTAAACTTTTCCTTCCACTCCGAACTATACAACCAATTAATTAACTAACATAAACATTTTAAACCGCTTCTAAATTACAATTATAAACAAATGCTTAGTAAGACACTCGGTCCAACTACCTTCGTGCGCGTGTGCAAATGTATTGACTCATAGAGGCGGGTTTGGGCAATTTAAGATCGTAATGGGAAATTTACTTTCTGTACATATAGTACGAGGATCGTTCTCCCGAGCATTCAAGTGTATCCGTCCCTCAACAAACCTACCACCAACATTCACTTCGTAATTCTTTTTCATACTTTCTCGGTTTCTTCTTTCTGTTTCCCTTTTTCACTTTTTTCCTTTTTCCTTTTTTTCTTTTTCATTTCATTTTTTTCAACATCCTCCAACTTTCGTAACCGTCTATCCAATGACCCTTGTAGCGAGCTTTCGACCAATGGATCCCGCCCATCCGGACAAGTCATTAGGCATTCTCCCAGTACAATGACTGGGTTCCCCTAAGGATCTAATTACTCGAGCCACCGGATAGAATTTTTGTTTAAATGAGGTCAAATAATCTCCCGGAAGCCCTGATTAGGAGTCACCTATGAAAGTAAATTGGCTAAAAGACCGGCTTACACCCCACGCACTAGAGTCAATGAAAAGTGTAAATAAAGGTAGCCAAATAAAGTGCTTTATAATTTTAATTTAAAAGAGACTTAAAATTTGCACGTCACCTAATTAATTAATCCAAGTTCAAAATGGAGGAAAAACTCACATATACACGACTTCAAATATTTTTTTATTTTATAGATATTAGTGAAAATTAATTTTAGGTTAGTATTTTTGAAAAATTGTTATATTAGAATTTGTCGTCGACACCCTCGTCTTAATATAGTCCAAGAAGCATAAGGTTGTACTCCGTATATCTTATTGCTTTAGCAAACGAATGACAGCAACATTGTGACAGTATTGATGGTGTGCAATTTTTAAACTAGACAAATATACATCACCACCACCTAAGCTAGGCAAACATTTAACATATTAGCACTAACATACTAGCAGCACATACTCAGTGGCACTCGGCTCATCAAAATCCAGTATTACGATAATAAAAATTTCATTGTTACCAAAACTTAATTCAACCTTAGCTCTGTACTTTTAAAATGAACCCGATTTTTCAAGATATTAGCTTGCCTCTCCCCCACACTTAAACTCGACATCGTCCCCGATGTCAGAATAGACACCGTGATTAAAAAATTTAACATAAATAAAATAATATAAGGGAATGAGGCACTTAGCGGATTCAAGTATATGCACAGATATCATGCTGCTCCAGCTTTTTGTTAACGTCTCTTTAAGCGCAGCCATGTAGGAGCAGCCTCACAGTAGCCAGGTTCAACAGTAAGTGCTCGTTGGGAACCGTTCAGTCTCACTGTCTCACTACTTCCCACTCTGCCACAGTAAGATCATCGACCCAAGAACAACACGCTTGCTTTAGCAATTCCGACTACTGACCTTGGGTAGCATAGTGTAGCAGCATCTTCTCTTTATTTATAAATCTAGATCCCTGCAAAATAGACCATTCGTCCAAGATCCGTGAAATATAGAACAAGCGAAATACCCTATAATGCTTAAACAGTGAAACCGAATTAGTTTTATTCACTACTTATTCTAATTTTTTTGTGCAACCGACACTATTAATATCCCCCTACAAAGGTTGCGAAACTCGGGGAGGCACTTAAGCCGACTCAACTAAGTAACTAATAACGGATATAAAAGCTAATAAACATGAAAACAATAAATATGTAAGCTTGGGTTGCCTCCCAAGAAGCGTCTTAGTTAACGTCGTGACTCGACGTACTCTTTCATCCTCAAAACTAGTCACTGAATTCAACAGCCAGCTCAAACGTGCTACCAATGCATCAATTAACAAGTTTAACTGACAGTCCAACGTGTCATATGTTTTATCAGACGGCATGAATAGCCATAGAGTACTCATAGATCTATATTTATTCTCACACACATAAAAAATCAACCAATAAGTTAAGCTATAATAATATTACAGTAAGATTTTAAAATCAGGCAGAAATAAGAACAAACAACATGAAAATAAATGGTTAGGGAACATGTTCTATGCTAAAAATCTCAACCTAAATAAAATCCAATGATATATTTAATTAAAGTTATGCATTACAAAATTCACAAATAAAAATATCACAAGATATTATTATGCCAAGATTCAAAAATAGACGGGAACACGAAAGGCAGATAACATGCAAAAAATGGTTAGAGAACATATCATCCACTTCAAGTGTCCATCCAAGAAAATTTGGCAAAAAATATAAAGAACAGAATTCATGTAAGTATTAGTATTAAAGTGTATATACACTTCACAGAAAATCAGTCCTTACATCAATCTCCCCGGCAACGGCGCCAAAATTTGATACGGGTCGTTTGCGCATACAAATTAACAATTTATTTACCTATCTTAACCTCAAAAATATAAACATAGTAAAGGATAAGTAGGGTCGATCCCACGGAGAGACTGGAAAAACTAATTAACTATCTAGTAATATTTATTAACTAACTTACATATATACTATTATTTACGGCTATTAACATATTTACGATAAATGGGGGTTTCATTTTTAATTTTAATGAACTAATATAACTAAATACTAATGTCTAACAGTGAAGTTGAATACCCGATTAAGCTCACATTTCTTATGGTAATTTTAGAATGTCAACCGATATTTGTTTACGTCAAATCTCTAGTTTGTTTATAGATTAACTGCGGAACTCAAGATAACAAGAACTCCCTATCTTCTCTTAATTGCAACCGACCTGAACTAAGCCTAGACCGATTCTAAACTAACCGACCGATGTAAGTTTGTCACACCCTACTAAAGACCAAAGACCGGATTAGAAGCATTATTGAACCAAGAAAACATAATTAATCCAATTAACCACTTAAATGTCGTCACTACCTAACTGATTAACAGACCAAATTCTACTCCCAACCTAAACTAACCCCAATTTGCAGAGATTAATTCAAATAGTTGCTACTCGGATTATATAACTCGAACTAAGCCAGAATCATATAATTAGCAGAAGTATACAATTCCAATCATAATAAGATAACAAATTATAAACTGAAATTGGAACTTGATATTAAGACGAGTAAAATAATGGATACAAATAACTGAAGATTAACGATAAACAACCAACGGTTTAATACTAAAATTAATCAACGAATTCAACCATAAATTAGGTACAAAGAAGAAGTAAGAAGAACTTATTTAATTTCCCGGAATCCGCAACTCGACCCTCGGATATCACGCCTCCGATCGAACTCGAATCCACCCGTACTCGGAAGTGTACTAAGACGGCGTCAGAGAACAGCTTCATCTTCTAATTGTGACCCAAATGATTGAACCGTCACTCATTTCGCTCATCTTTCTCTATAAAAATATATGGGTATTCACCTCCTCTTAACTCTGAGATTGAGACGGGTTTTTATACTGATCGTTGGATATACGGGATATTTTTCGTGATATATTTTTGGAAGTATTTGGCATGCGTAAAATACGAAAAAGGATAGATATTGAGAAGTTGAGATGGAGTAGGAGTTCCCATTGTTGTGCTCTATCGTTTTCCGAAGCTTCTGGAGTCTTTCTTTCACTTAGCCACTGTACTCCTCAATTTGATATGCTCTTGTTCACTTGTTGGATTCCCACGTTCCAACCAACTTAAGTTTCTTAATTGCCTTTGACCGATTAATTTTGCAAAGCCCATGTCCTATATGAGTTAGTTAAGTTTACGTCTCTTGTGTATGATGTGTTTATCCGTGCTTGACATGGATCTTGGTTCCTTGGTATACTTTCTTGCTAGTTTTACTCCCTTAATTTAATAGTTTATTACCTGTTAATTCAAAACATATATAAATTAATTCATTTAATAAGGAAAATAATATATAAGTGATTAAATCACGAAACTATCAAACTTTCAGCAATTAACTCAAATAATGCAAAAGGCGACCGTAAAAATATATAAATAAGGGGTGTAAATATGATTAAATACCGTCTTATCACATTCCCCCACACTTAGCTTGTTGTCGTCCTCGACAATGACAAAACATTAGCCAAAGATAATTATCAATCTCAAAGATTTTTAGACTTAACCAGAACAAGTTTATCGACGACAAACTAAAAACGTTTTTTAAAAATCATTTTAATTAAGTTAGTAAAGTCAATGAAAAACATTTTAAGTTAGATTAGGAAGTAACGTATACTAAACTTTCCCTCCACTCCAAACTATACAACTAACTAATTAAACAACATAAATATTTTAAACTGTTTCTAAATTACAATTATAAACAAATGCTTTAGCAAGACACTCGGTCCAACTACCTTCGTGCGCGTGTGCAAGTGTATTGACTCATAGAGGCGGGTTTGGGCAATTTAAGATCGTAATGGGAAATTTACTTTCTGTACATTTAGTACGAGGATCGTTCTCCCGAGCATTCAAGTGTATCTGTCCCTCAATGAACTCACCACCACAACCACAACATAAATTCACTTCATTTTTTTTCTGTTTCTTCTTTCTCTTCATTTTCCACGTTTTTTTTCTTTCTTTTTGTTTCCATTTTCTTTTCATTTTTTCAATATCCTCCAACTTTCAACTTACGTAAGTGTCTATCCAGTGACCCTTGTAGCAAGCTTTCGACCAATGGATCCTGCCCATCCGGACAAGTCATTAGGCATTCTCCCAGTACAATGACTGGGTTCCCCTAAGGATCTAATTACTCGAGCCACCGGATAGAATTTTTGTTTAAATGAGGTCAAATATCTCCCTGAAACCCTGATTAGGAGTCACCTATGAAAGCAAATTAAAGACCGGCTTACACCCACACACTAGAGTCAATGAAAAGTGTAAATAAAGGTAGCCAAATAAAGTGCTTTATAATTTTAATTTAAAAGAGACTTAAAATTTGCACGTCACCTAATTAATTAATCCAAGTTCAAAATGGAGGAAAAACTCACATATACACGACTTCAAATATTTTTTTATTTTATAGATATTAGTGAAAATTAATTTTAGGTTAGTATTTTTGAAAAATTGTTATATTAGAATTTGTCGTCGACACCCTCGTCTTAATATAGTCCAAGAAGCATAAGGTTGTACTCCGTATATCTTATTGCTTTAGCAAACGAATGACAGCAACATTGTGACAGTATTGATGGTGTGCAATTTTTAAACTAGACAAATATACATCACCACCACCTAAGCTAGGCAAACATTTAACATATTAGCACTAACATACTAGCAGCACATACTCAGTGGCACTCGGCTCATCAAAATCCAGTATTACGATAATAAAAATTTCATTGTTACCAAAACTTAATTCAACCTTAGCTCTGTACTTTTAAAATGAACCCGATTTTTCAAGATATTAGCTTGCCTCTCCCCCACACTTAAACTCGACATCGTCCCCGATGTCAGAATAGACACCGTGATTAAAAAATTTAACATAAATAAAATAATATAAGGGAATGAGGCACTTAGCGGATTCAAGTATATGCACAGATATCATGCTGCTCCAGCTTTTTGTTAACGTCTCTTTAAGCGCAGCCATGTAGGAGCAGCCTCACAGTAGCCAGGTTCAACAGTAAGTGCTCGTTGGGAACCGTTCAGTCTCACTGTCTCACTACTTCCCACTCTGCCACAGTAAGATCATCGACCCAAGAACAACACGCTTGCTTTAGCAATTCCGACTACTGACCTTGGGTAGCATAGTGTAGCAGCATCTTCTCTTTATTTATAAATCTAGATCCCTGCAAAATAGACCATTCGTCCAAGATCCGTGAAATATAGAACAAGCGAAATACCCTATAATGCTTAAACAGTGAAACCGAATTAGTTTTATTCACTACTTATTCTAATTTTTTTGTGCAACCGACACTATTAATATCCCCCTACAAAGGTTGCGAAACTCGGGGAGGCACTTAAGCCGACTCAACTAAGTAACTAATAACGGATATAAAAGCTAATAAACATGAAAACAATAAATATGTAAGCTTGGGTTGCCTCCCAAGAAGCGTCTTAGTTAACGTCGTGACTCGACGTACTCTTTCATCCTCAAAACTAGTCACTGAATTCAACAGCCAGCTCAAACGTGCTACCAATGCATCAATTAACAAGTTTAACTGACAGTCCAACGTGTCATATGTTTTATCAGACGGCATGAATAGCCATAGAGTACTCATAGATCTATATTTATTCTCACACACATAAAAAATCAACCAATAAGTTAAGCTATAATAATATTACAGTAAGATTTTAAAATCAGGCAGAAATAAGAACAAACAACATGAAAATAAATGGTTAGGGAACATGTTCTATGCTAAAAATCTCAACCTAAATAAAATCCAATGATATATTTAATTAAAGTTATGCATTACAAAATTCACAAATAAAAATATCACAAGATATTATTATGCCAAGATTCAAAAATAGACGGGAACACGAAAGGCAGATAACATGCAAAAAATGGTTAGAGAACATATCATCCACTTCAAGTGTCCATCCAAGAAAATTTGGCAAAAAATATAAAGAACAGAATTCATGTAAGTATTAGTATTAAAGTGTATATACACTTCACAGAAAATCAGTCCTTACATCAATCTCCCCGGCAACGGCGCCAAAATTTGATACGGGTCGTTTGCGCATACAAATTAACAATTTATTTACCTATCTTAACCTCAAAAATATAAACATAGTAAATGATAAGTAGGGTCGATCCCACGGAGAGACTGGAAAAACTAATTAACTATCTAGTAATATTTATTAACTAACTTACATATATACTATTATTTACGGCTATTAACATATTTACGATAAATGGGGGTTTCATTTTTAATTTTAATGAACTAATATAACTAAATACTAATGTCTAACAGTGAAGTTGAATACCCGATTAAGCTCACATTTCTTATGGTAATTTTAGAATGTCAACCGATATTTGTTTACGTCAAATCTCTAGTTTGTTTATAGATTAACTGCGGAACTCAAGATAACAAGAACTCCCTATCTTCTCTTAATTGCAACCGACCTGAACTAAGCCTAGACCGATTCTAAACTAACCGACCGATGTAAGTTTGTCACACCCTACTAAAGACCAAAGACCGGATTAGAAGCATTATTGAACCAAGAAAACATAATTAATCCAATTAACCACTTAAATGTCGTCACTACCTAACTGATTAACAGACCAAATTCTACTCCCAACCTAAACTAACCCCAATTTGCAGAGATTAATTCAAATAGTTGCTACTCGGATTATATAACTCGAACTAAGCCAGAATCATATAATTAGCAGAAGTATACAATTCCAATCATAATAAGATAACAAATTATAAACTGAAATTGGAACTTGATATTAAGACGAGTAAAATAATGGATACAAATAACTGAAGATTAACGATAAACAACCAACGGTTTAATACTAAAATTAATCAACGAATTCAACCATAAATTAGGTACAAAGAAGAAGTAAGAAGAACTTATTTAATTTCCCGGAATCCGCAACTCGACCCTCGGATATCACGCCTCCGATCGAACTCGAATCCACCCGTACTCGGAAGTGTACTAAGACGGCGTCAGAGAACAGCTTCATCTTCTAATTGTGACCCAAATGATTGAACCGTCACTCATTTCGCTCATCTTTCTCTATAAAAATATATGGGTATTCACCTCCTCTTAACTCTGAGATTGAGACGGGTTTTTATACTGATCTTTGGATATACGGGATATTTTTCGTGATATATTTTTGGAAGTATTTGGCATGCGTAAAATACGAAAAAGGATAGATATTGAGAAGTTGAGATGGAGTAGGAGTTCCCATTGTTGTGCTCTATCGTTTTCCGAAGCTTCTGGAGTCTTTCTTTCACTTAGCCACTGTACTCCTCAATTTGATATGCTCTTGTTCACTTGTTGGATTCCCACGTTCCAACCAACTTAAGTTTCTTAATTGCCTTTGACCGATTAATTTTGCAAAGCCCATGTCCTATATGAGTTAGTTAAGTTTACGTCTCTTGTGTATGATGTGTTTATCCGTGCTTGACATGGATCTTGGTTCCTTGGTATACTTTCTTGCTAGTTTTACTCCCTTAATTTAATAGTTTATTACCTGTTAATTCAAAACATATATAAATTAATTCATTTAATAAGGAAAATAATATATAAGTGATTAAATCACGAAACTATCAAACTTTCAGCAATTAACTCAAATAATGCAAAAGGCGACCGTAAAAATATATAAATAAGGGATGTAAATATGATTAAATACCGTCTTATCAAATTCCCCCACACTTAGCTTGTTGTCGTCCTCGACAATGACAAAACATTAGCTACAGATAGACTTATTAACCTCAAAGATTTTAGACTTAACCAGAACAAGTTTATCGACGACAAACTAAAAACGTTTTTAAAAATCATTTTAATTAAGTTAGTAAAGTCAATGAAAAACATTTTAAGTTAGATTAGGAAGTAACGTATACTAAACTTTTCCTTCCACTCCGAACTATACAACCAATTAATTAACTAACATAAACATTTTAAACCGCTTCTAAATTACAATTATAAACAAATGCTTAGTAAGACACTCGGTCCAACTACCTTCGTGCGCGTGTGCAAATGTATTGACTCATAGAGGCGGGTTTGGGCAATTTAAGATCGTAATGGGAAATTTACTTTCTGTACATATAGTACGAGGATCGTTCTCCCGAGCATTCAAGTGTATCCGTCCCTCAACAAACCTACCACCAACATTCACTTCGTAATTCTTTTTCATACTTTCTCTGTTTCTTCTTTCTGTTTCCCTTTTTCACTTTTTCCCTTTTTCCTTTTTCCTTTTTTTCTTTTTCATATCATTTTTTTCAACATCCTCCAACTTTCGTAACCGTCTATCCAATGACCCTTGTAGCGAGCTTTCGACCAATGGATCCCGCCCATCCGGACAAGTCATTAGGCATTCTCCCAGTACAATGACTGGGTTCCCCTAAGGATCTAATTACTCGAGCCACCGGATAGAATTTTTGTTTAAATGAGGTCAAATAATCTCCCGGAAGCCCTGATTAGGAGTCACCTATGAAAGTAAATTGGCTAAAAGACCGGCTTACACCCCACGCACTAGAGTCAATGAAAAGTGTAAATAAAGGTAGCCAAATAAAGTGCTTTATAATTTTAATTTAAAAGAGACTTAAAATTTGCACGTCACCTAATTAATTAATCCAAGTTCAAAATGGAGGAAAAACTCACATATACACGACTTCAAATATTTTTTTATTTTATAGATATTAGTGAAAATTAATTTTAGGTTAGTATTTTTGAAAAATTGTTATATTAGAATTTGTCGTCGACACCCTCGTCTTAATATAGTCCAAGAAGCATAAGGTTGTACTCCGTATATCTTATTGCTTTAGCAAACGAATGACAGCAACATTGTGACAGTATTGATGGTGTGCAATTTTTAAACTAGACAAATATACATCACCACCACCTAAGCTAGGCAAACATTTAACATATTAGCACTAACATACTAGCAGCACATACTCAGTGGCACTCGGCTCATCAAAATCCAGTATTACGATAATAAAAATTTCATTGTTACCAAAACTTAATTCAACCTTAGCTCTGTACTTTTAAAATGAACCCGATTTTTCAAGATATTAGCTTGCCTCTCCCCCACACTTAAACTCGACATCGTCCCCGATGTCAGAATAGACACCGTGATTAAAAAATTTAACAAATAAAATAATATAAGGGAATGAGGCACTTAGCGGATTCAAGTATATGCACAGATATCATGCTGCTCCAGCTTTTTGTTAACGTCTCTTTAAGCGCAGCCATGTAGGAGCAGCCTCACAGTAGCCAGGTTCAACAGTAAGTGCTCGTTGGGAACCGTTCAGTCTCACTGTCTCACTACTTCCCACTCTGCCACAGTAAGATCATCGACCCAAGAACAACACGCTTGCTTTAGCAATTCCGACTACTGACCTTGGGTAGCATAGTGTAGCAGCATCTTCTCTTTATTTATAAATCAAGACCCCTGCAAAATAGACCATTCGTCCAAGATCCGTGAAATATAGAAGAAGCGAAATACCCTATAATGCTTAAACAGTGAAACCGAATTAGTTTTATTTACTACTTATTCTATTTTTTTGTGCAACCGACACTATTAATATCCCCCTACAAAGGTTGCGAAACTCGGGGAGGCACTTAAGCCGACTCAACTAAGTAACTAATAACGGATATAAAAGCTAATAAACATGAAAACAATAAATATGTAAGCTTGGGTTGCCTCCCAAGAAGCGTCTTAGTTAACGTCGTGACTCGACGTACTCTTTCATCCTCAAAACTAGTCACTGAATTCAACAGCCAGCTCAAACGTGCTACCAATGCATCAATTAACAAGTTTAACTGACAGTCCAACGTGTCATATGTTTTATCAGACGGCATGAATAGCCATAGAGTACTCATAGATCTATATTTATTCTCACACACATAAAAAATCAACCAATAAGTTAAGCTATAATAATATTACAGTAAGATTTTAAAATCAGGCAGAAATAAGAACAAACAACATGAAAATAAATGGTTAGGGAACATGTTCTATGCTAAAAATCTCAACCTAAATAAAATCCAATGATATATTTAATTAAAGTTATGCATTACAAAATTCACAAATAAAAATATCACAAGATATTATTATGCCAAGATTCAAAAATAGACGGGAACACGAAAGGCAGATAACATGCAAAAAATGGTTAGAGAACATATCATCCACTTCAAGTGTCCATCCAAGAAAATTTGGCAAAAAATATAAAGAACAGAATTCATGTAAGTATTAGTATTAAAGTGTATATACACTTCACAGAAAATCAGTCCTTACATCAATCTCCCCGGCAACGGCGCCAAAATTTGATACGGGTCGTTTGCGCATACAAATTAACAATTTATTTACCTATCTTAACCTCAAAAATATAAACATAGTAAAGGATAAGTAGGGTCGATCCCACGGAGAGACTGGAAAAACTAATTAACTAGCCAGTAATATTTATTAACTAACTTACATATATACTATTATTTACGGCTATTAACATATTTACGATAAGGGGGGTTTCATTTTTAATTTTAATGAACTAATATAACTAAATACTAATGTCTAACAGTGAAGTTGAATACCCGATTAAGCTCACATTTCTTATGGTAATTTTAGAATGTCAACCGATATTTGTTTACGTCAAATCTCTAGTTTGTTTATAGATTAACTGCGGAACTCAAGATAACAAGAACTCCCTATCTTCTCTTAATTGCAACCGACCTGAACTAAGCCTAGACCGATTCTAAACTAACCGACCGATGTAAGTTTGTCACACCCTACTAAAGACCAAAGACCGGATTAGAAGCATTATTGAACCAAGAAAACATAATTAATCCAATTAACCACTTAAATGTCGTCACTACCTAACTGATTAACAGACCAAATTCTACTCCCAACCTAAACTAACCCCAATTTGCAGAGATTAATTCAAATAGTTGCTACTCGGATTATATAACTCGAACTAAGCCAAAATCATATAATTAGCAGAAGTATACAATTCCAATCATAATAAGATAACAAATTATAAACTGAAATTGGAACTTGATATTAAGACGAGTAAAATAATGGATACAAATAACTGAAGATTAACGATAAACAACCAACGGTTTAATACTAAAATTAATCAACGAATTCAACCATAAATTAGGTACAAAGAAGAAGTAAGAAGAACTTATTTAATTTCCCGGAATCCGCAACTCGACCCTCGGATATCACGCCTCCGATCGAACTCGAATCCACCCGTACTCGGAAGTGTACTAAGACTGCGTCAGAGAACAGCTTTCAATCTTCTAATTGTGACCCAAATGATTGAACCGTCACTCATTTCGCTCCTCTTTCTCCTATAAAATATCTGGGTATTCACCTCCTCTTAACTCTGAGATGAGACGGGTTTTTTATACTGATCGTGGTGGTTATACGGGATATTTTTCGTGATATATTTTTGGAAGTATTTGGCAATGCGTAGCAATACAAAAAGGATAGCATATTGTAGAATTTGAGAGTTAAGTCGGGAGTTTCCCATTGTTGTCTCTATCGGTTTCCGAGGCTTCTGGAGTCTTTCTTTCCCTTATCCACTGTACTCCTCAATTTGGATATGCTCTTGTTCAACTTGTTGGATTTCCCACGTTCCAACCAACTAATTTTCTTAATTGCCTTTGACCGATGATGTTGCAAGCACCTGTCCTATATTAGTTCGTTAAGTTTTACGTCTCCTTGTGTAATGATGTTTTTAGCCGTGCTTGACAACTGGATCTTGGTTCCTTGGTAATACTGTCTTGCTATTTTACTCCCTTAATTTAATAGTTTATTTACCTGTTAATTCAAACTATATAAATTAATTCATTTAATAGGAAAATATATTAATGATTAAATCACGAAACATCAAACTTTTCAGGCAATTAAACGGTCAAATGTAATAGAGCAAAAGGCGACCGTAAAAATATATAGATAAGGGGTATAAACACGAATAAATATCGTCTTATCAAATTCCCCCACACTTAGCTTGTTGTCGTCCTCGACAATGACAAAACATTAGCTACAGATAGACTTATTAACCTCAAAGATTTTAGACTAACCAAACATGTTTATCGACGACAAACTAAAACATTTTTACAAATAAATTTTATAAGTTAGTAAAGTCAACGGAAAACATTTTTAATTAGATTAGAAAGCTACGTATACTAAACTTTTCCTCCACTCCAAACTATACAACAAATTAATTAAACAACATCAGTATTGCAACCGCTATCTAAATTAACAATTATAAAATAAATGCATTAGCAAGACACTCGGTCCAACTACCTTTGTGCGCGTGTGCAAAGTGTATTGACTCATAGAGGTCTGTTTGGGCAATTTAAGATCATACGGAAATTTTACTTTCTGTACATTTAGTACGAGGATCGTTCTCCCGAGCGTTCAAGTGTATCCGTCCCTCAATGAACCCGACACCAATAATACATCCACTCCTTTATTCATTTCTTATTTCTCTGCTTCTTTTTTTCTTAACGTATCATTTTCTTTTTCTTGCTGTTTTTTTTTCTTTTCCCTTTTTTTTCTTTTCTTTTTCATATCATTTTTTTCCTCAACATCCTCCAACTTCCAAAGTTCGTAACCGTCTATCCAGTGACCCTTGTAGCGAGTTTTCGACCAATGGATCCCGTCCATCCGGACAAGTCATTAGGCATTCTCCCAGTACAATGACTGGGTTCCCCTAAGGATCTAATTACTCGAGCCACCGGATAGAATTTTTGTTTAAATGAGGTCAAATAATCTCCCTGAAGCCCTGATTAGGAGTCACCTATGAAAGTAAATTAAAGACCGGCTTACACCCCACACACTAGAGTCAACGAAAGTGTAAATAAAGGTAGCCAAATAAAGTGCTTTATAATTTTAACTTAAAGGAAACTTAAAATATGTATGTCACCTAATTAATCAATCCAAGTTCAACATGGAGGAAAAACTCACATATACACGACTTCAAAACATTTTTTATTGTAATATTAGTAAAATATAAATTTTTTTTAAGTTAGTAATTTGAAAATTTGTTAGATTAGAGCTTGTCGTCGACTCACTCGTCTTGGTTTAGTCCAATAAACATAAGATTGTAAACTTTAAAACTCAATTTTAATCAAACATGCCACTCATTCCAAAATAAACCATTACAACGTATTCTCAAAATTTGTATGAGCAACATCACACATTCATATCATTCACCAGAGGATCAAACAACATTTTCCCGACCATATTCGCATAAAATATAACTATTCACCGCAAAAATTTAAATTTGACTAGATTCCAGAATTTTAATTAATTTATTTTAGCTTGCCTCTCCCCCACACTTAAACTCGACATCGTCCCCGAGGTCGAATATGGACATCGAGATTAAACAAATTAGCATATATATAAAAATAAGAGGGAAGAGCACTTAGCGGATTCAAATGAAGCATTCACAACAAGACGCTTTAGCTTTTTGTTAACGTCCTGTCAAAACCATACGATGTCGGAAGTAGTAGCACATATCGAGAAGGGAATTGTCTTTGTGATTGTTCCTGCCCCAGCCTCAAGACTTCCTGCTTGTGCTCGACTTGTGACCAGAGAAGATAGCAAGGCAGAAGTAGCATTACGCATCCACAATCCTGCAAAATAAAACCACCCGACCAAGATCCGTGAAATATAAATGAAGCAATACCCGTAAAAATCAGCAGTGAAACTTTTTATTTTTTTTTAATTTTTCTAATTTTTTTGTGCAACCGACACTATTAACATCCCCCTACAAAGGTCGCGAAACTCGGGGAGGCACTTAAGCCGACTCGACTAAGTAACTAATAAAACATAAAAAAAAAAAAATTAAACACACATGAAAACAATAAATATTTAAGCTTGGGTTGCCTCCCAAGAAGCGTCTTAGTTAAATTCGTGACTCGACATAGTCCTATAATCCTCAAGATCCGTGAAATCCTCAGCAGCCAGCACAAACGTGCTACCTAAAA